>CANTUQ010000112.1:19657500-19760000 GCA_947683425.1 Excoecaria cochinchinensis | reverse complement strand
TTCAAGAGTAATTTTAGGAACCCCTTTTTTTAACTATGTTATACCTTTTTCAAGTTAATAATAATGGATTATCTACTATTATTTTAGGAAAAGAGATTTTATTTGAATTTGCCTTTCCTATGACTGTACGAGATATTAATCAATTAAAAAAATAATATTCAAGAAATAAATCTTATTAAAGAAAATAAACTAAGTCACATAAAGTATTTAATTCAAGAAATAGATGAAAAGCGAAATAGAAAATCAGTTAAATAAAGATAAAATAAAAGAAAAGGTTTAAAGAAATAGAAAAATACTTTTTTAAAGGATGTTTTGTGCTCCTGTTCCTAAATGCTTTTTGGAATAGGAAAAGCCACATAGTTAGTTTACCTTATGAAAAGGATTTTGATGAAAGACAGATTCCCACTAGATCTAAAGCCATACACATGTCAGAAGATTTAGAAAAACTTTGTAGAAAAGAAATTCAGGAATTAAAGGATAAAGGACTAATTAGAGATTCCAAATCTCCATGGTTTTGTTCAACTTTTTATATTATGAACGCTGCAGAAATAGAAAGAGGAATTCCTAGATTAGTTATAAATTATAAACCATTAAATAAAGTTTTACAATGGATTAGATATCCAATTCCTAATAAAAGAGATTTATTAAAAAGATTATACAATGCAAAAATATTTTCTAAATTTGATATGAAGTCAGGATTTTGGCAAATACAAATTTTAGAAAAAGACAGGTATAAGACAGGATTTAATACTCCTTTTGGACATTACGAATGCAATGTAATGCCCTTTGGATTAAAAAATGCTCCATCAGAATTTCAAAATATTATGAATGATATAATTAGACCTATTAATGAATTCTCTATAGTTTATATAGATGATGTCTTAATTTTTTCAGAAAATATTAATCAACATTTTAGTCATTTAAGAAAATTCTATAATATTATTCACAATAATGGATTAGTAATCTCTCCAACAAAGATAAAATTATTTCAAATAAAAGTTAGATTTTTAGGACATAATATTAATCAAGGAACAATTAGACCAATTAATAGAAGTTTAGAATTTACAGAAAAATTTCCAGATGAAATTAAAGATAAAAAACAGTTGCAAAGGTTTTTAGGATGTTTAAATTATGTTCATGATTTCTTTAAGGATTTAGGTATAATTTGTCAACCTCTTTATGATAGACTTAAGAAAAATCCTTCACCTTGGACAGAAGAACATACTCAAATAGTAAAAACTATTAAATCAAAGGTTAAAAGTCTTCCTTGTCTTAGTATTCCTCACCCAGAAGCATTTTTAATAGTCGAAACAGATGCTAGTGATAAAGGATTTCGAGGAATTCTAAAACAAAAAAGAAATAATAAAGAAGAATTGGTTAGATATTACTCAGGAAATTGGAATGATACTCAAAAGAATTATTCTACGATTAAAAAGGAAATTTTAAGCATTGTCTCATGCATCATAAAGTTTGAAGATGATTTATACATGAAGAAATTTTTACTCAGAATAGATTGTCTTTCAGCAAAACATATTTTAGAAAAGGATGTTAAAAATTTAATTTCTAAACAGATTTTTGCCAGATGGCAAGCCCTTCTTAGTAATTTTGATTTTGAAATCGAATTTATTAAAGGACAAAATAATTGTTTGCCTGATTTTCTTTCTCGTGAGTTTTTACAGGGAAAATGAATAATAAAAAGGTTTTGAGCAAAGAAAGTATTTCAAAACAGAATAATAATCAGCATGTTTATACTAATCAGATGATTCCCGTCTCTCCAAACCGTTTCTCTCCTATTGCTCCAAGACCTAGAGCAATAACTCCTCAGTTTTTTCCACCAATTTCTTCAAACCTTATCGGAACACCACCTTTAGTTCCACCTTCTACCTTTAGACCACCGACCTATTCTACTATAGTATCCACTCCCACCTTCGCATCCTCATCATCTCCCAAAAGATCTTCATCAGTTTATCAGTTGAACCCTCGAAGAAAATTTATCAAAGTTTTAGAAATAGAGGAACAATCTTTGATAGAAAATCAGAGTTTTTATAAATTAATTGAATTTATCTTCCCAAAAGGATTTCATTTTTTAAAATACTGCCCAGAAAAGACCAGAGAATTCTATGAAATGATTCTAGTAGACACCGACTCAGTGGTTATTGAACATAACTATAATCAAGACTCTACTAAGATCAATTACAGCAAGGTTAAGATTTTCAAGATCATGACTTTATCAGAATGGGGAATGAAACCTCACGCCAACAAGGTTCTAACAGGATTTTCTGCCAGAAATCATTTTAATTACTACGATTATCAGGAAGCATGGTTTAAGGCTTTTTATCTCAGAAATTATAATCATTCTTGGTTCTTTTATTTTTCCAATAAGTTTTCGGGATTTTGTCCTAATTGGTTTCTAAGATGGTTTGATTATATGGTGCCCATAGACTCTATATTTCCTCAGCAAGTTCTCCAAGGATTTGGAAAATATCGGGAGCAACACCAAACCAAGTTTAATGATTCATTACTACAATTCTGTAATGAATTCAAAATACCCTGGATCATTACTTGGAATTATCATGTATCAACAGAGTCAGTCATTCCTATCCTTTACCGAGAATACCGAGTAAAGTGGTGGGATTCTTTTCAAGAAAGCAGAGCTAATCTAGAAGCGGTCAGACAAAAGTTCGATAACGACAAATTCTCTTATCAGACTTCTCATCCTCAGCATAAAGGAATCCAATCAGAATCCACTCAGGAATTCGCAAACAGCAAACAACATCTCATCAGCCTCTTATCTTCAGCCACGTCAGAACAAGAGGTAGCCGCTATCCTAAGCCAAGCTACTTCTGAAAAGGGAAACTCTTCTACTGAAGAAATTACCCCAGCTCCAAGACACTTTATGGATTCACAGGATCCATATGATGATGTAATATTGTAAAAAAAAAAAAAAAAAAAAAGGGAAATGAAAAAGAAAAAAAAAAATTTCTAACATTTTGTTTTGCAGGTACTCAATTATAATCAACAGTAAAGATTCTTACATTAAAGCTTTCCAGCTCAAAAGCTTTTATGGCCGACAACATCTTACTTTCCAATCAGCAACTTTTCATGGCCGACAAAGCATCTTCAGATTTCTCTCCACCTTATCCTTCCACTATCGCCAATTATCAGAAGAATCCAATTGACTCAGCATTTCACTCAATCTCATCAGAATTTCAGTGGCAGACAACGCTTTAATCATTCAGATTCCTTCTTATCATGAAGACAGCTCATCAGTTCGAGAAGCATCACTTCAACTCTATTTAATCAGATTACTTCTTCAGCATCAGGCAGAGCCCTTTTTTCCAAAAGAAAAAATTAGAGAAAATAAGAACAAAAAACCTTTAATAATATCAACCTCTCATTGTAATAAATCCTTAGATCTTCAATTAGTCTTTAACAGAGCTTGCTCATGTATTCCATCCACCACTTTTAATATTTCATCAGAGAATAATACTTCAGGTATATTTTGAAAATTATGAGTTATTTTGTAAATCGTTTTATTGATTCTTTATCTTCTTTAGATTTTTCAGAAGAACAGGAAAGGGCTTTACTCAGGCAAGAAATATTGAGTTTAAGAACAGTTTTAACTCATTTGCATAATGATTTACATTTAGATGGATTTTGAGATTGCCAAGATTATATTAATAAACTTAATTTAATAAATGTTATTTTAGAATTTCTGCAACATATTTCTTAAATTTTTATATTTTATCCATGGATTTTCAAATAGAAAATATTAAAGATATAGATATGCATTCAGACTCATCTACTTCATCAAGTTCATCAGCTTCTTCTTATGCACCCATACATGAAAGTTATATTGACGAATTTATTGAAAAATTTCAATTAGCATTAATGACATTAGATAAAAATAGTGCTAGATTATATATGAAATCAGAATTAGAAAAACATTTAGATTTTATAGAAAAAGAGACAAAGAGTCTACATGAATCAGAGTGTTGTGATTGTAAAAATTTTGATATTCAAAAGAGATTTGTAAAACATATAATTGAATTCTTATATATTAATTCTACATAATGAACTCTTTAGGATCTACTGTTCCTAATTCCAGAATTGATAATTTAATCACAAATTTATATTTAATAGATTTTGCTTCAGCTGATCAGAGAAATTATTTAAAAGCCGAATTAAGAAATTTATTAGGTTGGTTAGAAGATAATAATCACCTTTGCCACAGAATAGGTTTTTGTTCTTGTCAATATACTAAGGCTAAAAGAAGGTTTATATTACAAATGATTTACTTTCTTGAATTATATACTTTGTAAATCTTATCTATCTATTTCTCTCTTCTTATTCAAAGAATGTTCGATCCCGTCCGTTTTGGTATCAGTCAATATAAACTTCATGTATGGGTGCATATGAAGAAGCTGATGAACTTGATGAAGTAGATGAGTCTGAATGCATATCTGTATCTTCAATATTTTCTATTTGAAAATCCATGGATAAAATATAAAAATTTAAGAAATATGTTGCAGAAATTCTAAAATAACATTTATTAAATTAAGTTTATTAATATAATCTTGGCAATCGCAAAATCCATCTAAATGTAAATCATTATGCAAATGAGTTTGATACATGATAATTCCAAGTAATGATCCAGGGTATTTTGAATTCATTACAGAATTGTAGTAATGAATCATTAAACTTGGTTTGGTGTTGCTCCCGATATTTTCCAAATTCTTGGAGAACTTGCTGAGGAAATATAGAGTCTATGGGCCCCATATAATCAAACCATCTTAGAAACCAATTAGGACAAAATCCCGAAAACCTATAAATCAAGAACATGCTAATATTCAATTATTTTCAGGAGAAGCTATTAATAATCATAGGAGAAATAAATATAAATATTTACATATAGGAGCAGTTCAAATAGCTATTAAACCTTTATTCAGGTTAGGATTAGATATCCCTGTTTTGATGTGTTTAAGAGATGCCAGACATTTAGATTTTTCAAATTCTTTATTAGCCATGGCAGAAACTAATTTAGCTAATGGACCAGTTTATTTTAATTGTTACCCAGGATTTACTTTAAGTTTAAATGATAGACATTTAATGGATACCTTAACTTTGACAGTTAAAACAAAAAATTTAAATGTTAAAGAAGAAGTAAAAGCAGTAGCTGTAATTTATAGGATATATTATAAGGTCATGATAACTTCAATTAATCCTAAATCAGTAAATACTTTAACAAAAGATGAAACTATTATATTTGAAGGGAATAAGGCACACTCTAATATTCAGATACCTAAAAGGTTAAAATGGGATGAAATAACTAGATCAACTAGGTGGAATCTTCAGGAAATAAGTGAACCTAGATTAATAAACATAGATGATCAGGTTTCTAGAATAATAGAACATACAGATGGATCTGTAGAAATAGATTTTACAAATACTCCTCAGTCAGGTAGACATTCAGTATACTCTAATAATAGACCTTCTACTTCAGCCAGTACTCTAAGACGTACCACTTCAGCTAGAAATTTAGATATTAGAGGAATAGATTTTAGAGGAAATATTCCTAAACCTATTTACACAGAAGAAACTGAATCGTCAGTAAGTCCTACTAGATCACAAATGGAAAACTTTTAATTAAGAAATTATAAAATGAATTTTGAAATTAATAAAGAATTTTTAAGAGCAGATTTAAAAGCATAATATAATAAGGAAAAAAGAGAATGGTATTTTAATAATTTTTCTCAACAAGAATTAGAAAATTTTAGAAAAATTTGGTATAATGATATGGAAAGACAAAAAATAAATATGCCTTTGTTTTTATGGTTTGAAAATTATTGCTATCAGAATAATATTAATTATCCCTTTGAAAAGGAATTAAGAATGTTAAATAAAGTAGGTAAACTTTGGAATTTAGCAAATGATGAAAGAATTATATCTATTCATCCTCCGTTAGAAAATATAGTATTTAGACAAAATGATCAGGATTACATAGGAATACCTTTTATAGAAATAAAAGAAGAGGACTCTAGAGATAAAAGAATTCAGTATATTATGCTTCAGAATAATTATACTAATCAAACTTTAGAAACTATAGGAAACCAGTTAAATAGAATAGAAACTGTAGTACAAAAACCAGCACCCATAGAAACAGTTACTCCAAAACCAGTTATAGAAGAAAAACCTTTCTTTAAACCCTTTATGTTTACAGGAACACCCGTTAGCCTTAATAAAGAAGAATCTATATTAAGAAAAATAGAAGAAAGACTAGGAAATATAAATATTAATTCAAAATCAATTATAAAGGATAAACAAAAGGATAAACAAGTTGCTGTTTTAAATAAAGAAAAGGATTCAGAATCTGATATAGATCCAATAGCTGAAATAGAAGACCAATTTAGTCAACCTACAGAAAATACTTTCGAAATAAATAAGTTACGTAGAGACGCCCCATTACCTACTACTAGAAACTATTATAAGAGACCTACTCCTCCAGATACTCAATTTGAAGAACATTGGTATCAGGCTAATTATGATGGAAAAGCAATCTATGAATGGAATATAGATGGCCAATCAGAATATAGAATATTAAATATTTTAGAAGAAATGACTATGGCTGCTAGTTCTTATAGAACAGTAGGAAATAGAGAACAAACTGTTACTCAAGCTTTAATTTCTGGTTTTACACGACAATTGAAAGGATGGTGGGATTATTATTTAAACATGACGAAAGAGAATATATATTAAAAGCAACCAAAACTATAGTAAAAAGAGAAGGAGACATGGAAACAGAAACTACTATAGAAGATAGTGTTAATACATTAATATTTGCTATAACAAAATGTTTTATAGGAGACCCTAGTCAATTTTAGGATAGAAATTCAGAGATATTACAAAATCTAACATGTCCAAAATTACAAGATTTTAGATGGTATAAGGATATATTTTTAACAAAAGTTATGACTAGATCAGACTGTAGTAATTCGTATTGAAAAGAAAGATTTGTAGCAGGATTACCTAAATTATTTGCTGATAAAGTAAGAAATAGGCTAAGAAATGAGTATAATAATGTAATCCCTTATAAGGAATTATCTTATGGTCAACTAATTAACAGAATAAATAAAGAAGGATTAGCTATATGTTCTGATATGAAACTTAAGGCAAAATTAAAAAGAGAAAATATTAATAGCCGAAAGGAACTAGGAGATTTTTGTCAACAATATGGTTATGAAAGAATTAGTGCACCCTCTGCTAAAATAAAAAGGAAGAATAAAATTAAATGAAAATATATTCCTATAAGAAGAACTTATAGGCCCAATATAGAATTAGAAAGGCCCAGTAACAGAAAAGATATAATAATTTGTTATAAATGTGGAAGGCCAGGACACTATTCAAAAAATTGTAAAATGAAAGGAAAAGTAAATAATTTAGATGCTTCAGATGAATTAAAAGAGAAAATTATGAAACTTGTAATTAACGACTCCTCAGAAGAAAGCTTATCAGAAGATTATTCTGAAAATGATTTAAATAATATAAGTGAAGATGAATCTAGTAATAGTGATTCTGAATCTTGTGAATGTATAGGAACTTGTCAATGTAATCAAATAAATATGATTAGTAATGAACAAGAATTTTTATTAGGCATTATAGATAAGATAGATGATCCAGAAATAAAAAGAGACTATTTAATTAAACTAAAAGAATTAATAGGACAAAGGGAGCAAAAAGATTATAAACCTTATAATTTTTCAGAAATTTGTCAAAGATTTAAACAAGTTAATAAAAAATCCTCTATTCAAGATTTTCAGGAAGAAGTTAAAAATTTAAAACAAGATATGAATATATTAAAAGAAAAGGTCCTATACTTAGAAGAAGAAAACTTAAATGGTATATATATATATATATATATATATATATATATATATATATATATATATATATATATATATATATATATGCATGTGTGGGAAGGCCGCATGCGGCCCTCCACTTACGGGCTACCACGAGGGCCTCCGCATACTGGGCTCCGCTTGCGGGCACCCCTGCTCTGTGCTGTCGCTTTCCATCTACAAAACATATTTTTGGGACTACAAAAATCAGGTTTTTTCACATTTTAGTGTTATTTTAAAAAAATAAAAATTAGAAAATTAGTTTTGTTGTTTTCCATTTTGGGAAGGTAGTGAATTTAAGAGGGAATTGGGGGGGGGGGGGGGGGGGGGGGGGGGGGGGGGGGGGGTGCTGCTTCCACAAGAAAAAAAAAAAGGAGGGTTTTTGCTTGCTTAGGGAGAGGCAGACGAGAAGAGAAAAGGGTTTCAAAAATCTGAGATTTAATTTTCTTTATCTAAAAGAGATTTTGATTCTTGGTTTGACTTGAACAAGGAAAATTAATTTCCTTGGCTTGATCACTCCATCAAAATCATTTTTGAGTCTCTTTTTGTATTAAAAATTTAGATCTTCTTAAATATTTTCGGTATTTTGCCACTATAAACTCGACAAGGGGACGGATTGAGACATCATGTTTTCGATCTATAAACTCTGAGGGTAAATATTTTTGGACCCGTTTTCTTTAGCTCATTTCATTTTATTCATTATTATTATTGTCAATATTCCATCATTACTGTGAATATCATCTTTTGTCTCTATTTTTGCTATTATTATCATTTATTTCTATTTTTAATGTGATTATCATCACTGTTGAGATGTTCTTTGTCCTTTTAACTTGATTAATATCCTTATTGTACCCTACTGTTGACTTTATTATTGTCATTAGTGTTGTTGTCATTAGTATCACTATTATTATTATTATTATTATTATTATTATTATTATTATTATTATTATTATTATGTTCACTGTCAACATTTTTATTATCATTATTATTATTATTATTATTATTATTATCATTATCATCATTATTATTATTATTATTATTATTATTATTATTCTAGTTACTCTCCTATTGCCATCGTTTTTATCGTTTTTATTATTATTATTATTATTATTATTATTATTATTATTATTATTATTATTATTATTATTATTATTATTACCATCATCATCATCATCATCATCATCATTATTATTATTATTATTATTATTATTATTATTATTATTATTATTATATTTTTGTTGTTATTACTTTGTCATTATTCTCATTATTATTCTTGGTTTTTTGCATGACTTATTTTTAATTTCCTTTGCATGTGAATTGTTTGCATATTAAATTGACATGTCTAATTTAGCCTATTTTATCTCATACACATGTGTTAATTATTTTTACATATTCTCTGACTTTTATGTGTCGTTTGATTGTAAAATTATCACTAATATTTTTAATGTTATTTTTTATTTGGGATTTAAATGTGATTCGCCTGGTGTGAGCGTTTCCGTGACCGCACGGAGGGGTTACGACGCGTAGGAGACCGCATCGCTTGGGTGAGATCTTTCCTATCCTCTTGTGTGTTTGTGTTTACTTGTAAATAAAATATTTTATTTTATGCACATGTAAGATAAAAAATTACAAAAATATTTTTATAACTAATTTTGAATTTTTATTAATAAAATTGGGACCAATGTCCCTCATTTTAGTCAGGAAATGCAAATGTCATGAATTAAAATGAAGAGTTAAAGTTTTTCAAAAATGGGATCACTCGTCTCGGTTTTCAATCCAACAATTGAATAACTCTTTGATCACTCTTCAAGTGAGCGTGAAGGAACTAATGTTTCTGAATCAAATAAATATCCCGATTTATGTATGTCATTTTTCTATGTTTGATTTTGTTTTGTTTGTTTTAAATTTACATTCATATATTTTGTGGGCCCTTGTAATAAATTATTTGCGGAGCAATGTTATTTAGCCTTTACTTGGGATTGTATTCTGTTCCAATTTTCATTTCAATTTTAATTGGCTTTCTTTCATGAGGGATTGTATTCTGTCCTGATCTCTCTTATAATTGTGTGCTTGAGATGTTTACTATTTTTTTATTGCTTTATTTTATCACTTTCTTTATTGCTTTTATTTACTGCTTTCGAATGCTTGCGATGTGCTTCAAATTAAATACATTAATCATGTGAGATGAAAGATAGAATTTTATGAAACAAAAACTCATTTATAATTAATCAAGACATAAATAAGAGTGAAGTTCTGAACACCATCTTTGGTTTAGATTGTAGAGGTTAGATGACCTTTCCTAATTTCTTGTAAATTGGGTGGCGACTCCAAAATACCTCAAAGGTGCTTAAAGGTACCATGAGACTAGATGAACTCCCTAATGTTCTATTGGGTAGGGATTCCAAGATGTCTCATGGCACCCAAGATCAAAAAGACGCGAACCAATCCCTCGAGCCCTAAAAGCGGGTCTCATCTAAGAGGGCCTTTGCTAGGTTCGAAACGCGTCATAGTGGCGACTCCGCTGGGGACTTCGTGACTTTGCTCTGAAATTTTCTTGGTTAAAATGTATAATTGAGTATTTTTAAAACTTAAAATTCTATCTCTTTTCAAAAATTGCATTTCATCATTTTAAAGCCTTAGAATTATGCTAGTTTAGTCCCTTATTTTACCCCGGTGCATTCTCGAAGCACGACCCTACTTTCACTCATTGTAGGAAAGTGTTAAGGATAATCACCAGCCCAAGCCCAATACCTCGCGGTATATCAAATAGAGACCCGATCGGTCGTTATGCTCACGATGAGCTAGACCCGTTGGCAGGGACCATGCTTGGGTAGCCCTAAAGTATCATCACCTTGACCAAAGCTCATGTAATGACAATAGATACTTCCCTTAGGTGGTATGAACCGTAATACGATGCTTGTGATATGGGTCATTATGTATTAGACAAAATCAAGCAAATCGAGTGGTCTTCTATCAAGGGCTTTCATGCTCCATTGGGATCACCTTAGTTTTGTTGAAGTGTTCAAAAACATAATGGCCAAAACTCATGCATATGCTCATTTTAAAAGTGTTATGCTATTAGTTTTTCACCGTGCACCATACGCGTCCAGTGGATTCCCTGTTAATCCATAGATCAAGCCCACCTAGGAAAGAGACCGCATGACCTGTGTGTGGGAGTGATAAGGGCAGAAAAATCTACTTGCTCTCATGTGGTTGTGAATGTCGCATAGCATGCTCATGCACTATGTGTCATTCATGTGCACGCAAAAAAAAAGAGAAAAAAAAGAAAGAGAAAAAAAAAAGGAATTTCTCATACATTTCATTCCGTGTGTGTACATTCTATTCTACGCACACTTTTCACATGTACACATCATCCTGTGAATAAAATTATTCCATGTATAGCGTGATTATGCATCACATGTCATTCATGCATTATTCTAACCCCCTAATTTTTTAGCCACGGTAGACCATTTTCTTGGGTGGTTTTGGGATCCCCATAGTTGCCCGAAAAGTAAGCAGAGTTCAAATTGGTTGGCAAAAATCTAGCATCTTTATCAAAACATTCGCAGGCATTAAGAATGACTGATCCTTCGCGACAGGTTGAAGAGACTCGTGCCTTAATTACCCAGGAGATGGATAGAAAGTTCGAGGAGCTTGAAGAAAGGTTGTTGGCCATGATCAAGGAAAGAATGGAAGCCATGGCGCTCATTCTTCAAGCTCAGTTTATGGCGACTGCTCTTAACCAAGTTAAGCCGGCCACTGTCAAGAAAGTCTATACGGCAACGACCTCAGTGCCTCATTTTACTTCCAAGCCCAGAGGCAAGATTTCACTTGTTTCACCAGTCGAGCGAAGAAGAGGAAGTAAGAGGCCTACTCTAGAATATGACATCACGCCTTAAGAGGGTGGAAATCTAGTGACAACACATGCTCTGAAAAATGAAAGCTCGAGTATCCACAATAATAGTAAGGGTAAGGTTAAGAGGACGGAAGCGCCAGCTATGAAAATGGATTAAAGGCACTATTCTGACTTGGGCAGATCCTTGTCATAGGTTTTTGAGAAGCTAATAAAGGGGAGAATGTTACAACCATTGCCAACTAGGCCTGCCGAAAACAAAGGGCATCCCGATCACAAGGCGGATCAGTATTGTGCCTTCCACCAGCACACCGAGCATACCACAGACAATTGCAAGACCTTGACACGCCGGGTTCAAGACCTTATTGATAGCAAGTAGATCTCTGACCCAGAAAAGCAAAAAAAAGAAAAGGAAGACATATTGAATGCCTAAATGGGGAAGGAAGACGGTGTCCACGGAAGATAATGAACCATTGGCCAAAACATCTGTGCTGGTGGAAACAGGAAGAAGATAGCTATTTAGATGTCCTTTTTATTTTGGAACTATTTGATAATGACATTTTTAATTCTAGCTTTTATTAAATGAAATGAATGGTTTCGCTTATTTGTGTGATATTTTATCATGATTTCACCATGCATAATCATGACACATTTATATTTGACATTGATTTAACTATTGCCATTCCATTTAATCTCAGAACTTTGGGAACCCAAAGAAAAATCTTGTTAGCATCTGATGTTACTCCTAAAGAGAGATTAAAATTTGAGAGAATAAAAAAAATGAAATGAAAAAAGTCTTTGCTTGGACCTATGAAGACATGCCGAGAGATAAGCTTGAGGTCGCCAAACACGCTATGCCAATATATTCCAATCCTGAATCAATCACACAGAAGCTCAGAAGACTCAAGCCAGAAGGGGCAGAAAAGGTTAAAAGAAGAGATTCACAAGTAGAAACGGGGCCAAATTTCTTACTGAAGCGCAACGCCCGACCAGGTTGGTCAACGACGCCCCCAATGGTTAAGAAGAGAAGTGCGTGTATGTGTAAACTATCAGAATTTGAACGAAACTTGTCAAAAAAAATGGGGCCGCGAAAAAAAATATATCCAAAAAAAAGAGAAGGAAAAGAATTATTATGTAGATCTGGCAAAAAATCATTGATATGGGGCAAAGGAAAGTCATATTGGGGGCAAGCTTTGTTTAAATCCCGTTGATTTACACATACATGTACTTTGCCATTCATCTTGGCTTCCGATAAGGACCAAAAGGGTTCTATTAGCTTATAATGGATACGGATTACTCGAGCTTGGGGAATAGATATCTTAGGGGAAGTGCACCCTATGGCCTCCAGTGGACATAGGCCCACCATAAATGCTATCGCCTACTTCACTCGGTGGATAGAAGCCGGGTCCTTAAGAAAGTAGATGCTCAGGGTATGGAAAAGTTCATTGAAAGAAATCTGATATGTCGATTTGGTCCCCCGTACCACGTAGGGTTCAAGGACGGAAGGGCAGTTTATGGCTAAGGCTAGGGAGCTTCTCCAGAGGTATGGCATTGAAGACCACCAGTCCTCTCTATGTTTTCCACAAACCAATGGGGCAATAGAGGCTATTGAGAAGAAGATCTTGGTCAAGATGGTTCGAAACTACAAAGATTGGGCAGAAAAATGGCCTTTTGCACTTCGAGGCTATAGAACCACCGTCGGAACCTCTACAAGAGTCACCTTTTATTCCTCGATATATGAAGTAGAAGCAATACGGCAGGTCAAAATAGAGCTCAAATCTTTAAGGGCAGTCATGGAAGCCCAAATTCTAGAAGCCGACTAGGCGCAGCAACGGCAGAAGTAGTTAAACATGTTAGACAATGATAGGTCATGGGATTACTATCACAGTCAGATCTATCAGAAAAGACTTGCTCAATTATTTGGAAAAAGGGTCGAAAAACACCTGCTGGAAAGGGGAGATTCAGTCCCCAGGCAAATGAAACCAAGCTCTTCGGACATACGGGGTAAATTTAGGCCAATATGGGAAGGTTTGTTCTTAAGGGGTTAATATCCAAAAGGAGCAGCAACTCTAACAAACAGCAAGGGAAGCAAGTTCAGAGAATCGGTCAGCATCGACAAACCTAAGAGGTTCCATGGCTAAAGACTAAAAATCAAAAGAAGAGAATAAATGCCCCGCGGGTTGAAAACCGAAAAAAAGGCGGCCTTACTAAAATTGGGAGCCTCACCAGGTTGAAAACCAAAAAAATGCACTTTGCGAAAAAATTAGAGGCTTGAGACAAAATGTCCAATTAAGAAAACCCGAGAGGGCTGATTGGAAACAGAAGTTTTGATGCCTTCAAGATCCGTTTTGAGATTAAATGTGATTTTGCATTTTGAATCTACGTTAAATGGTCATTATGTATGGAGAAATCGTGCTGAAACGCGCACAATCTTTGCAAATGTGTAAAACAAAAGCAATTCAACTCATGTATTCATCATTTCCTAGTTCCTTTATAAAAAGAGAAACACCGTTCATTATTGAGTGTGTGAAATCTAAATGGCTATACTCTGCTCCTGCTCGCACTATCCAGATATTTCGGCTGATTCATCCTGTTATCAACTGTAAAACAAATCCTACAACACCTTCATGAGGAGAATCAAGCTCATGCAACCACGATCTAGGTTATGAGTACATGTAGGTCCCCGTTAAAGGATTTCCAATAGCAGCTTCAGACTCTCTTGCAATCTGTAAAAAAAAAGAAAGAAAAAATAGGGGGCAGGGTGAAAACCTTGAAACAGGCAATCTATCCTACAAAAAATGAAATGAATAAAAGCCGCTGAATTGAATTGGGTCCATTCCAGGCAAAAAAAAAATAAGGCAAAGGGTTGTGTGAAAATCAAGAAAAGGACGCATTTCCTGCTACGAAAAGCTAGTGTGAAAATCCACAAGAGACGCCTTCAAACGCTTGGAGCGATAAGGAGGCAACACTTCAGATGATCTCCCTTCGGACATATGAGGTATAGACTTCCGACGCCTTGAACGATAAGGTAGTGGTTCTTCAGATAACCTCCTTTCAGGCAAAAGAGGTATAGTGTGGGACATCAGCCAGGATCCTGGGGGGAAAAATGTTGTACCACTCATAGAAAAAGGCACATACTCGTTGCTCGGGGGCAAAAATGCACAACGGACGGTTCTCCTTTAAGGGATCATGGGTCATAATCCCTAAGCTGAGGAGACGCACTTTTAGATCCTTGGGGGCGTCAGACAATGCCAAGCCGCATCTCAAACGGACCCTTAACCACCTGAGACATGGTTTAATCATCCTTGCATGCATTTCACACAATTCTTTTGCAAACATTTGCAGGTCACCCTTCACACATGCACACATTGTTTCTTATATATGTTCCTATGCACACAGTTTCGTAGGAAAGATCCAGATAAAGGTCACACGCGCAAGAGCAAGCGAGAAGGAGAAAAGAGTAAGAAAAATTCGATATGGACACCTGCAAAAGGTGAGTGGCGACATCAACCAAAGCACCAATCCAAACAATCAACCAAAAGGCTCTCAAGGACCACCACTTCAAAGCTCGAAAGGATTAGCATGATGGCGGTACTACTATTCTACGGAAGGTTAGCACGACCACGGCACTAGCACTTCGAAACTCAAAAGGGCTAGTACGATGGCGACACTACTATTCTATGGAAAGTTAGCACGACCACAACACTACCACTTCAAAACTCAAAAGGGTTAGCATGATGGCGGCACTATCATTCTACGGAGGGTTAGCACGACCACGGCACTACCACTTCAAAAGGGTTAGCACAATGGCGGCTAGGGGTGTGCAGGAACCGACCCGACCCGAAATACCCGAAGGAGCCGACCCGAACAAGGCATTCGGGTGAGGTTAGTTGGGTGGAACGGGTCGGGTCGGTTTTGAAAATTATAGGGGTTTCGGGTTCGGGTCGGGTCGGTTTAAAATCACTATAACCCGACCCGACCGAATAAGAAGCATTTATATAAAAGGCAAAATTAATTCCAGGTAACCCATTCTCCCTCTTTCCCCAATTTCTCTCTCAAATATCAAATCCTTAACTCCCAATTTCCAAGTATCATCTGCCTCAACACCGACGCCAATCGCCACCGGTTCTTGCCACCATCGGTCGCCGTCTCATCTCTCCACCGCTTGTCGCCGCTGGAAGTAAGCGTCGCCTCCTTCTCTTTTCTTTTTTTTGTAGTCTATTTGTCTCTGTGTTGCGAAATGAAATGTTAATTTTCAGTTGTTTGAGCCAAGTAACTTTGAGGTTTTACTTCTTTTTCTCATCAAGTTCTTCAATAACTGTTAATTTTTAGTTGTTTGATCAAATGATAAATGCTGATCTAAGAGTGAAAATTCATATGTACAATCTGTTTTTTATTATTCAGAGGACACACGAATTTCACTAAGGCCATTTCTTCTATCACTGTTGTGTGAAATGCTTAGATTAGCTATAGCAAAGATTCGGGTGAGGTTAGTCTAGAGGAAGAATTTTTGTTGTTTTGTTATTGGCTATAAAATTCTGAATCTTATTTGAAAAGGAAAATTCTGAATCTTAATGTAAAAGGAAATTGGAAAATTCTTATGTTTAATTAAAAGACGGATCTAAAGAGTAATTTAAGTAAATTAGATTTTGCTTAACAATAAACTTTTTAATCAGTGCTGTAATCTTTGAAATTTGAATACATAGTCGTGGATATGGTTTGCATGACTTCCGCTGTAATTATTAAATGTTTTTCAAAGTCATTATAGAAAAAAAGCTCAATAATAATAATAAGGAAATTAATGAACTAGGTTTGTCAAAGAAGAGAACAGATTAAACAAGCTATCAACGGGAGTCAATCTTGTGTAATCATGAATTGAAATTACTCATGTATCAAGTAAATGGTAAGCTGATACATAAAAAAAAAGTTACAGAAAAACTTAAAATTGCTATAATTGTATATCATGAATCCAATCTTAATATTAAATTTTGGATTGTTTTATATAATTTAAAAATTAGGTTGTTCGTGACTTAAGTGAAGATCGAAGATGGTAGCTTCCAATCCTTCCATGGATTTTGATATTTATTGAATTATTGTTATTAATTATTATGTAATATAAGTTTTAAGAATTTTTATGTTTGTAGTTTATATGTAGTTTTTAAATATTTTATGATGGTGAAATGTTGAATGTTTTTATACTTTAAGCATTAATAGGTTTTAAATTAATATGGAAGTAGGATAGAACATTTTAATACAATCAACCAACAGCACATTTATTTTTTAATTTTTTATCATTGTAATTCGGGTTGAATGGAGAATTCGGGTCGGGGCCCGAAATTGTTCGGGTTGGTCGGTTTGGGCCCCTAATGGTAATAGGGGTCGGTTCGGGTGGGGATTTGGGGTTTTCATCGGTTTTCGGGTTGGTTGGGTTCGGGTCGGGTTGACCCGAACCCGATCATTGCACACCCCTAATGGCGGCACTACTATTCTATGGAAGGTTAGCACGACCACGGCACTACCACTTCAGAAGAATTAGCATGATGACAGCACTACTATTCTACGGAAGGTTAGCACGACCACGGCACTACCACTTCGAAACTCAAATGGGTTAGCACGATGGCGACACTACTATTCTACGGAAGGTTAGCACGACCATGGCATTACCACTTCAAAACTCAAAAGGGTTAGCACGACGGCGGCACTATCATTCTACGAAAAGTTAGCACGACCGTAGCACAATGGCGGCACTACCACTCCACGGAGGGT
The DNA here is from genome assembly GCA_947683425.1 of Excoecaria cochinchinensis. Taxonomy (NCBI): domain Eukaryota; kingdom Viridiplantae; phylum Streptophyta; class Magnoliopsida; order Malpighiales; family Euphorbiaceae; genus Excoecaria; species Excoecaria cochinchinensis. The sequence continues at coordinate 19,742,483 of CANTUQ010000112.1, read as the reverse complement.
TAGCACGATCACGTCACAACCGCTGCAACAAAAGACAATACGCCGATAACATGGCAACAACCATTCCGATAATATCATCCAATCTGGAAAAGCGACCGCCTCAGGTACGTGTCTCTTTCCTTCTTTTCTGAATTTTGGCTCACCTAGGCACCTAAATTCTAGGTTTCTCAAAATTGGGAGCAACTGTAGATACCGGTTCTCGAGACGGTCCAAGATCAGGATTATCCGATGATGAAAGCATCGCCTATTCACAAGCAAAAATACCGAAGATGATGTTTACCTTGTCGAGACCCTCATTTTTTTTGAATAAAAAATAGACAAATAAATATATATATAATAAAAAAATTATTATTATAAAAATTATATTAAAAAAAAATAGGAAGTGTTAATTTTGTATACATCAAAATCTTTGATTAATATATATATATATATATATATTTAAAAGGAATTAGATTAATTAATTAAAAAAAATATTCAAAGATTAAAGAAAAAAAAGGTTTGAAAAAAAAATTAATCGTAAATATATATATATGTGTGTGTGTGTGTGTGTGTGTGTGTGTGTGGGAAGACCGCATGTGAGGCCTTCCGAGGGCCGCAGCTCGCGTGCGGCCCTCCACTTGCGGGCTACCGCGAGAGCCTCCGCTTGCGGGCACCCCTGCTCTGTGCTATCTCTTTTCATCTGCAAAACATATTTTTGGGACTGCAAAAATCAGGTTTTTTCACATTTTAGTGTTATTTTGAAAAAATAAAAATTAGAAAATTAGTTTTGTTGTTTTCCATTTTGGGAAGGCAGTGAATTTAAGAGGGAATTGACCTTCATTTTCTAGGGAGGGCTGCTTCCACAAGAAAAAAAAAAAAAAAAAAAAAAAAAAAAAAAAAAAAAGGAGGGTTTTTGCTTGCTTAGGGAGAGGCAGACGAGAAGAGAAAAGGGTTTCAAAAATCTGATATTTAATTTTCTTCATCTAAAAAAGATTTTGATTCTTGGTTTGACTTGAACAAGGAAAATTAATTTCCTTGGCTTGATCACTCCATCAAAAATCATTTTTGAGTCTCTTTTTGTATTAAAAATTTAGAGGGACGGATTGAGACATCCTATTTTCTATCTATAAACTCTGAGAGTAAACATTTTTGGACCCGTTTTCTTCAGCTCATTTCATTTTATTCATAATTATTATTGTCAATATTCCATCATTACTGTGAATATCATCTTTTGTCTCTATTTTTGCTATTATTATCATTTATTTCTATTTTTAATGTGATTATCATCACTGTTGATATGTTCTTTGTGGTTTTAACTTGATTATTATCCTTATTGTACCCTACTGTTGACTTTATTATTGTCATTAGTGTTGTTGTCATTATTATTATTATTATTATGTTCACTATCAACGTTTTTATTATTATTATTATTATTATTCTCCTATTGCCATCATTTTTATCATTATTATTATTATTATTATTATTATTATTATTATTATTATTATTATTATTCTATCATTATTATTAGTATTATTACTCTATTATTATTATTATTATTGTTGTTCTTGTTGTTGTTGTTGTTGTTTTTATTTTGTTGTTGTTCTCATTATTATTCTTGAGTTTTTGCATGTCTTATTTTTAATTTCCTTTGCATGTGAATTGTTTGCATATTGAATTGACATGTCTAATTTAGCCCATTTTATCTCATACACATGTGTTAATTATTTTTACATATCCTCTGGCTTTTATATTTGTCGTTTGATTGTAAAATTATCACTAACATTTTTAATGTTATTTTTTATTTGGGATTTAAATGTGATTTGCCTTGTGTGAGCGTTTCCGTGACCGCATCGAGGGGTCACGACATGTAGGAGACCGCATTGCTTGGGTGAGATCTTTCCTATCCTCTTGTGTGTTTGTGTTTACTTGTAAATAAAATATTTTATTTTATGCACATGTAAAATAAAAAATCACAAAAATATTTTTATAACTAATTTGGGATTTTTATTAATAAAATTGGGACCTATGTCCCTCATTTTAGCCATGGAATGCAAATGTCACGAATTAAAACGAAAAGTTAAAGTTTTCCAAAAATGGGATCACTCATCCCGGTTTTCAATCCAACAATTGAAAAACTCTTCGATCCCTCTTCAAGTCAGCATGAAGGAACCAATGTTCCTGAATCAAATAAATATTCTGATTTATGTATGTTATTTTTTTATGTCTGATTTTGTTTTGTTTGTTTTAAATTTACGTTTATATATTTTGTGGGCCCTTGTAATAAATTATTTTTGGGGCAATGTTATTTAGCCTTTACTTGGGATTGTATTTTGTCCCAATTTCCATTTCAATTTTAATTGGCCTTCTTTCGTGAGGGATTGTATTCTGTCCCGATCTCTCTTATAATTGTGTGCTTAACGTGTTTACTATTTTTTTTATCGCTTTCTTTATAGCTTTTATTTACTGCTTGCGATGCGCTTTAAATTAAATGCATTAATCGTGTGAGATGAGAAATAGAATTTTATGAAACAAAAACTCATTTATAATTAATCAAGACATAAATAAGAGTGAAGTTTCGAACACCATCTCTGGTTTAGACCGTAGAGGTTAGATGACCTTTCCCAATTTCTTGTAAATTAGGTGGTGACTCCAAAATATCTCAAAGGTGCCTAAAGGTACCATGAGACTAGATGAACTCCCCAATGTTCTATTGGGTAGGGATTCCAAGATGTCTCATGGCACCCAAGATCAAAAAGATGCGAACCAATCCCTCGAGGCCTAAAAGCGGGTCTTGTCTAAGAGGGCCTTTCCTATGCCTCTTTTTCTCCCTTTCCTAGGCGAAGATAAGCTTATTCATTTTGTCGATAGCAGCTCATCCTAATATGCACCCCTGAAAATGAAAAGTTATGTACATTTCAAGTTTACCGAGCACATTAAACTTTTTGAGCTAATAGAAGTTACCTCCACTTCATGTTTCTTCATAGCATGGCTCAACTGCTTGGTAATCAATTGGAGCAAGGATGTGGATTCCAAGGGAACGCACGCCATCTGATGAAAAAAGATTGTGAAGTCTGGATTATCCTTCAACCAGGCTTCCCCTTTCATTGCCAGAACCTACAAATGTCCTCAGCAAGAGTGTTCAGTTCCTCCAGCCATGATCTTGGGTCAGGAGTATGCGCTTGTTTCATGTTATCAGAAGGATGCTCGGAGGTAGTAGCTCGAGTATGTGTCAATTGAGGAGAGCTATCAGGCACAATTATGGGCACTGGTGAGGGAGCAGCTGATGTAGACATCGGACTCTGAGCGGGAACATTTGAGCTCAGTAAAATGATGGGCGAGCTCAAATTTGGAGGAGTTGGATTGCTTTCGTCCGTTGCAGCGGCGGATTGGCTTCCTTCAGCTTTTTGCCTCTTCACCTTGATAAGTTCGGCTAAGCTAGGTTTAGAACTCCTCTTCATGTCTGCAATAAAGTAAATAATAAGAAACAAATTAGAATGTAAGAACCAGAAATTAAGAGGTTTACCCTTTTTCTTTGAGCTCGATTTTGGCGGTGGCAGAGGTATTCTACATTGAAGCTGCAAATTTATATCGATTTTCTCTTGGGCTAGATCCTTCCACCGAGCTAGTGTATTTTCCTTGGCATCATAGAATATAAAGGGTTATCTTTTCGGTTGAGGAACTGACCCCACCGAGTCTTGAAGGGAAAGCTCTCTATCACGAAGAACCGATTCTTTCAATTCTTCAGGGATTTAGGGTTTCCAGCAAATACCCCATATCTAGCTCGAGATTGAATGTAGTTGTGGTCCTCATCATTAGCCTGGAGTCTGACCACGTGTGTAGCTCAAAAAGTGCAGATGGTGAGATCTAAATCATATTTGACTGTCTAGATTTGTAGCGCTGAGAGAGTTTGCCAGGCATTGGGATGCAACCGTCTGATGGTCTAGCCATAAAAATCTAGAAACTCTAGCTCGAAAGCTATCAGTGGAAGACTCACACAGGCTTCGAAGTTTTCCTTATAGACGATTATTATTTTCTTCCCTTAAAATTTGGTGTTGGCCCTCAAGGAAGCACCAGCAACGCAAATCCTATACGCATAGGGTATGCCTAGCCCCTTTCTCTCGCATTCATATCTCTGGTCTTAAAGATTGAGCTTATGCTCCCTACCTTGGGAAGTCTTCTCAGTTCTTTTCTTCCCTCTTACCTTAGTTGACTAGTACTAAGGGACTCTAGGGGACTGATAACTTTAAGATAGTATTTAGTTTTGATAGTATTTTTCATATGATTTTTGGGTATTTAGTTGTGTTTAATGTCATGTTATGTTTCTTTTATGTTAATTTTGTTAATCTTAGCCAAATTGGAATTTTGATGCATTTTAGATAACTTTTTTATTAAAGTTTTGTGCCTTTGTAGACTTTTGCTCAAGGGGTCACGGTCACAATGAATTGGTTGTGACCGTGATATAAGAAGAATTGCAAACAGTAGCTGAAATCAATGGGTCATGGTCACAATGAAATTGGTTGTGACCGTGACATAATTCTCTATTGGGCAGAATGCAAGGGGTGAAGACCTCACGGTGACAACAAAGTTCATTGTCACCATGACATAAATTTTTCCTGGACATAAGCGAAAATTTGAAGACCTCACGGTGACAATGAAATTCATTGTCACCGTGACCCCTCTCCTGTGCGTGAAAGGAAATTGAAGATCTCGACACCTCACGGTGACAATGAATTTCACTGTCACCGTGACCCATCTGGAACTATAAAAATGCACTTTTCTCTTTGTCTAGGGTTCCGATTTTTTTAGTTAGTTTTTGCTATTAGTTTTGGCAGCTGAGATTTTCAGAGTTATTCTTCGGTTCTAAACTTTAATCTTCATTCTTGCTTTGAGATTTTAATTAGAAATTGAGAGTAATTTTCATTAGATACATAGTTAATTTCCAGAGATAGTTAGTTTTCCAGAATTTTGGTTTTGTTCTCCATTAAAGATCTGAAAAAGAAGACTGAAGAACGTGGGATTCAACCGGGATTTCTACCTCAATGAATTTCTGGGTTTATTCTTTCCTTTATTCTTTTGAATTTGTAATGGATTGTGAGTAGTTTCTTAGTTGTTTGGGGGATCTCTAAACCCCTATCTTAGATGTGAACTATAAACATATTTTGATATTTGATATATGAATGAAGGTTTATTTCACTGGTTATTATTATCAAATCATGAGATGTATGTTTTCAAGTTAATTTCCTGTTTTGATGAATGGATTAATTCATGTATCTTAATTGGTTATTGAATTGTATGATTAAATGTCATGATAATTTATCTTCAGATTTTCTGTCATGTTTGCTGTAACATTCGGACTGATCCGAAAGGGAATCCATATGTGCATGTTTTCATGGTTTAAGATTTGAGTGAGGAGTGAAATAAGTAGGTTTTGGGTTGTTTGGCTCCGAAATGGGAAAGCAAACCGAACCTAGGATTTTAGACCCGTGATTAGGCTAGTTGTATGACTTGCTCCGGAATGGGACGTCATGTAATTAGAGTAGCTTGCTCCGGAATGGGACGCTTAGGTTAAGAGGGTTATCCCGATTTCGTTCATATATGTTTTCTTTATGTGTTTTGATTATCTGGGTATGGGGTGGATGAGTGAACCTGAGCAACGCTTGTCTAATTTTGAAATCTTATCTTGTTAATTTTTACGTCATTTAGTTTATTGCAATTGTTGCTGTCAATTTAATTTGATTGTTTCTGTTTACTTATTTTGGTTATTTAAATTCTTTGTTTTTAATCAGTAGTTAATTCAATAAATTCAAACAATTGGGAATTCTTTAGCATACATTTGATTTTCATTACTTGCGCACACAGTCTCTTGGGTACGATAACTCGGAGTCTTAAAATTACTCCATTATATTACTTGTCGATTCAGTACACTTGCTGAGGTCGCGTCAAGTTTTTGCGCCGTTGCCGGGGACTGGCGTTGTTTTAAGTTTTGATTATTATTTGTATGTGTTTTACTTTTTCTTTTATTTTATTTTATTTTATTTTTTATTCTTTTCAGGTAATTGTTGTGGTGCATGAGCAGATTGAGACAGGAGCAAATAGCACCCTATGATCCTGAAATCGAGAGGACTTTACATCAACGAAGGAGAGCCAACAGAAATAATAACATGGAAGACAATATTCTCCCTATTGGTGAAGTTCCTCCCGAGAACGAACAAGTGCCGAGGGCACAAGATGGAAATCAAGGGAATTATAGAGAAGAGGTCCCGAGACAGAGGACAATAAGGGATTATGCAGTACCAAGATGGAATGAGGATAATCGGACGATTGTGCTGCCAAGGGGAGTGTTGTTTGAGCTTAAACCAGCCACCATAAATATGGTACAGAGGAATCAGTTTACGGGTTTAGAAGTGGAAGACCCCGCACAGCACTTAGACATATTCTTAGAAGTCAGTGATACGGTTCAGATTCCTGGAGTATTATCTGGTTCGGTAAGATTAAAGTTATTCCCTTTCACATTGATTGGAAAAACACGTGAATGGTTGCAAATGCTACCTAGACAGTCGATTAGATCATGGGACCAGTTACAGGAGAGATTTTTGATGAGATTCTTCCCTCCGACAAAGACTGCAAACATCCGTAACAGTATCTTGGGTTTTAGTCAAATGAGTGAGGAGCCGTTTCATGAAGCATGGGAAAGGTTTAGAAGGCTGTTGAGAAGCTGTCCTCACCATATACCACCTGATAACAATATTTTATTCTGAGGTTACACCACAGACAAGATCTTTATTAGATGCTTCATCAGGAGGGTCATTCATGAATAGACTACCAGAGGAGGCTTTTCATCTATTAGATGAAATGGCGGCGAATGATGCTCAATGGTCTAATCCTAGGTCAGTTCCTAAAAGACAAGGGATACATACTGTGGATGAGGTGTCGATGCTGAAGGCACATATTGAGTCCATGAGGAAGGAGATGAGTAGTCTGAAAGTGCAGAATGTAGCCTCTGTGGCTCAAGAGAGTGGATGGTATGAAAGTGGGCAAGCTGGTCAAGAGAGTGGGGCAATGGGAGATATAAATGCCATAGGGGATTACAAAAGGAATGACCCCTACAGCAACACATATAATCCGGGATGGAGAAATCATCCAAACTTCTCTTGGAAGGATGGAAATCCAAATGCTTCATCCTCTCACCCACAAGTTAGACCTCCCTTCAACCAGAACACTCATCAGAACCAAGGGCAGCCGTATCAACAACCATATCCACCCCATCACAACCAAGGGCAACAATACCACCCACCGGGATACCAACCGAGGCCACCTGTGCAAGAAAAGAAGACAAATCTGGAAGACATATTGGCTACTTTCATAAACAGTCAACAACAGTTTGTAAATAGCCAGCAGCAGTTCATGGCTAATCAAGAGTCAAGGTGGAAATCTCAAGAGCAGTGGAACCGGAATCAAGATGCTTCCATGAGGAATTTAGAGACTCAAGTGGGACAGTTAGCGAATTCCGTGTCTCAAAGACAACCGGGAACATTTCCTTCGAATGTGGACCGGAATCCAAAAGAGGAAGCTAAAGCCATCACACTGAGAAGTGGTAAGGAAATGGTACCGAGAGAAAGCCAAGGTAAAAATTCCTCATCATCAGAAAAGGAGGAGCCGACACGGACGGTAAGTAATTCTAACTCTAGAGTAGTAGTTAATGAAGATGCTCCTAAAACTGATAAGGGTAAAAGTTTAGTGAATCCGAGGGTAGAGGATCTTGATATAAATAGACTGTCATTTCCTGTAGTTGCTAAACAGGAAAAGAAAAATGAGCAAAAGGCTAGGTTTCTAGAGATGTTTAAGAAACTGCACATCAATTTACCATTTGCTGAAGCTTTAGCTCATATGCCTAACTATGCTAAATTTATGAAAGAATTATGTTCTAATAAAAAGAAATTAGAAGGGCATGGAACTGTACAGCTTACAGAAAATTGCAGTGCTATAATCATGAATAAGATCCCTGAGAAATTGAAAGATCCAGGTAGCTTTACTTTACCTTGTGCTATTGGTGAAGATTTTTATGGTAATGCTTTATGTGATTTGGGTGCCAGCATAAATTTGATGCCTTGTTCTATTTGCAGGAAGCTGAATCTTGGGGACCTCAGGGAGACAGGAATGAGACTCCAACTGGCAGATAGATCAGTGAGACGGCCCAAAGGAGTGATAGAAGATCTATTGGTGAAGGTGGGAAAATTTATCTTTCCAGTGGATTTTGTGGTGATGGAAATGGAAGAGGATAGGAAGGTGCCACTGATAGTGGGGAGGCCTTTTTTAAACACAGCGAAGGCATTGATAGATGTTCATGGTCAAACGGTCACCCTACGGTTCAATAATGAGGAGTTGGTAGTGGATATGAATAAGGCTCAAAAGTATCCATCTAGGGATATGGAGGAGTCTGTTTATTTTGTTGATGTAATAGACGAATGTGTGGAAGAAGTGTAGGAAAATGTGGTTGGAGCTGATTCAGAAAATTTGAGTTTGTTACATTCAGTGGAAGGAGAAGAAGTGGAAGGAGAGATGAGGGGAGAAGAAATAGAAAATGTGGAGATAGAAGATGAAAAGAATGAGTCACAGAATGAAGAGTCTAACCCTAAAAAGGGGGATTTAGATTCTGAACTTAAACCTCTCCCCTCTCATTTAAAATATGTGTTTTTAGAAAAAGAACAGAAACCAGTAATTATATCTTCTTTGTTGTCAGGTGATGAAGAACAGCTGCTGCTAGAGGTACTGAAGAAGCACAAGGGAGCAATCGGATGGGAAACCTCAGACTTGAAGGGGATTGACCCAAGCTGCTGCACACACGTGATCCCAATGGAGGAGGAATGCAAGCCGGTAGCTCAGCCTCAGAGACGACTCAACCCGGCCATGCAAGAGGTAGTAAAAAAGGAGGTACTCAAACTCCTTGATGCAGGTATAATCTACCCTATTTCTGATAGTAAATGGGTTAGCCCAGTGCAATATGTGCCTAAAAAAGGGGGAATGACAGTGGTAAAAAATGAACTGAATGAACTGATTCCAACTCGTACAGTTACGGGTTGGAGAGTCTGTATTGATTATAGAAGGTTGAATATTGCCACTAGAAAAGATCATTTCCCTTTGCCATTTATTGATCAAATGCTAGAAAGGTTAGCACGTAATAGGTTCTACTGTTTTTTAGATGGGTATTTGGGATATTTGCAGATTCCTATAGCCCCTGAGGATCAAGAGAAAACGACCTTTACCTGCCCATATGGCACATTTGCATATAGACGAATGCCCTTTGGGTTATGTAATGCACCGGCTACGTTTCAGCGGTGTATGATGGCTATTTTCCATGATTTTATAGAGAAATTTATGGAGGTATTCATGGATGATTTCACTATATATGGAGCTGATTTTATGAGCTGTCTAAAGAATCTTGATTTAGTGCTAGGGAAGTGTGAAAAGACTAACCTAGTTTTAAATTGGAAAAAAATGTCATTTTATGGTGAGAGAGGGCATTGTGCTAGGGCATAAAATTTCAGAGAAAGGAATAGAAGTGGATAAGGCAAAAGTTGAAGTCATAGAGAAGTTACCGCCTCCGACGAGTGTTAAGGGCATAAGTAGTTTTTTAGGACATGCGGGGTTTTACCGGCGTTTTATTAAAGATTTTTCAAAAATTGCTAAACCCCTGTCTAATTTACTCATGAAAGATGTTGTTTTTAATTTTGATAATGAATGCTTGCTAGCTTTTGAAACGTTAAAGCAACGGCTTATTTCAGCTCCGGTGATTAATCTCCGGATTGGACTATGCCGTTTGAACTAATGTGTGATGCTAGTGATTATGCAGTGGGAGCGGTACTTGGACAACGTCGGGGTAAGATATTCTGTGCAATTTATTATGCTAGTCACACTTTGACAGGAGCACAGGTTAATTACACCACCACAGAGAAAGAACTTCTAGCAATTGTGTATGCGTTCGAGAAGTTCAGGCCATATTTGCTGGGTGCAAAAGTTGTGGTGTGGTCAAACCATGCAGCTTTGAGGCATTTGTTTGCCAAGAAAGAATCCAAACCGAGGCTGATTCGTTGGGTGCTGCTATTGCAAGAGTTCGATTTAGAAATTAAGGATAAGAAGGGTGTTGAAAACTTCGTGGCAGACCATTTGTCAAGAATGGAAAATGACCATATTGAAAAGAGGGAAATTTTAAATTTATTTCTTGATGAACACATTTGTGCTGTATTTGCTTGTGACACTTCTGTTCCTTGGTTTTCTAACATAGCAAATTTTCTTGCAGGAGGTTTTATGCCTAAAGATTATACTTGGCAGCAAAAGAAGAAACTGCGAGCAGATACAAGACAATACATTTGGGATGACCCTTACCTTTTCCGATTATGTGCGGATCAAGTTTTAAGAAGGTGCATCTCAGATGAGGAGACGGGTGCAATCATCACAGCTTGTCACAGTGGAGAAGCTGGTGGACATCATGGGCAAAATAGAACGGTAATGAAAATTTTATCTTCTGGTTTTTATTGGCCTACAATGTTTAGAGATGTTCAATTTTATGTGAAGACTTGTGATAGATGCCAGAGGGTAGGAAATATATCTAAGCGAGATGAGATGCCCCTGACAAACATGCTTGAGGTAGAACTATTTGATGTATGGGGAATAGATTTTATGGGACCTTTTCCGGTTTCGTACGGGTTTGAATATATTCTGGTGGCAGTGGATTATGTGAGTAAATGGGTCGAAGCTATAGCCACTAGAACCGCTGATGCTAAGATTGTTTTAGAATTTTTGAGGAGAAATATATTCACTCGATATGGAGCCCCTAGAGCCATTATAAGCGATGGCGGTAAACATTTTGTGAACCACCAATTTAAGGCTTTATTAAACAAATTTGGCGTTAGGCATAAGGTCACAACCCCTTACCATGCTTAGGCTAATGGTCAAGTTGAAGTGTCTAACAGGGAGTTAAAGGCCATCTTAGAAAAAACGGTCAATTCATCTAGAAAAGATTGGTACCTTAAGTTAGATGATGCTCTATGGGCCTATAGGACAGCATTTAAGACACCGATAGGGATGTCCCCTTTTAGGTTAGTTTTTGGGAAGTCCTGTCACCTCCCAGTGGAAATAGAGCATAAAGCTTATTGGGCTACCAAATTTCTGAATTTTGACCTTGAGAATGCAGGTAAGTGCAGGTCTTTGCAGCTAAATGAACTAGACGAGCATCGATTTTGGGCCTACGATCATGCCATGAGATACAAAGATAAAACTAAGAAGTGGCATGATCGAAAAATGGTCAGAAAGGAAATTACACCTGGAATGCGAGTGCTTCTTTATGACAGTAGGCTGCGATTGTTTCCTGGTAAGTTGAAATCGAGATGGAAAGGACCATATGAAGTAGTGGCAGTTGAGAAGTTTGGCGTGGTGATATTGAAGCACCCGCGGTTTGAGGATGAATTCAAGGTAAATGGACATCGTGTGAAGCAGTATTTTGGATCTACCTTTGATAGTGCTTCCACGATCGTCACTCTAGCAGATACTTGACGGTTTTTAAAAGTCCAGCTGCGGACTTGTTAAATGCAGAACTACTTCTTATCTTTGTTTTCTTTTGTATCATTTAATGGTATTTTGTTTAGGAAGTTAATCTTGTTTCATTTTGTAAATTTTATGTTTAGAAGAGAAATTATGTTTTGTTGGAGAAGGTTCAAAACAATTGTATCAAGAGATTTAGAGAAATTGATGAATTTGTGCAAGTGTCCAGGTGGTCACGGTCACAATGAAACTCATTGTGACCGTGACCAAAGGAGGATGCATTCTGGATTCTGGTTGATGCACATGTCACGGTCACAATAAAATTGGTTGTGACCGTGACCATCAGGTAAGTTATATTCTGTTTTGAGGTGTGCACATGTCACGGTGACAATGAAATTCATTGTCACCGTGAGATAAAATAAGTTACATTCTGTTTTCAAACTGGGTTATGTCACGGTGACAATGAAATTCATTGTGACCGTGACATAATGCACATTCAATTCTGTTTTCAAATTTGGTTATATCACGGTGACAATGAATTTCATTGTCACCGTGACCCCATGGCGGTTCAATTCTGGATTGCAAATTTTGGATATGTCACGATCACAATGAAACTCATTGTGACCGTGACCCACGAAAAGAATTTTTAAAATCCCAGTTTTCTATTTGTTATTTCTCACTTTCCCACATCTCATTCACTCGCACCGTGCTTCTTCGCTGCATTCTCTGTGTCCTTTTCTCTCTTTTAGACCATCATCCCGGATTATCTACAACAAGTAAGTAGTTTTATTTCAATTCATTTATTTGTCTTTTTCTTCCTCCCTGCGTTCCCTGTTCCAATTGATCTCCATGGCTGTGATTGATGCGATTCCTGTGCTGATGCTTTTGTTTTTCTTCTTTGATAATTTACGATTCTAGCTGTGCATCCCTTCAATTCTTACTTCCCCATTTCAATTTTTATCTTTATTAAGAACGAGTTGAGTTGGGATGTTAGGGCAAGTGTGTGTGTATGTGATTTAAATTGAAATTTTTCTTCAAATTCTTGGTTCATAATGGAAATTGCTGGTTTTTAATTGTTTCTTCAGTATTGTAATGCCTGATTGTTGAAATTGTGGGTTATTATTATGATCTTTGAGCTTCAATTTAATCAGTAAACTATCTGCATAACAGGTGTTTGACTAAATGTCTGAATGAATGATTTTCTTATTTTTTCCAATTCCTGCCAATTTGAAATGCCAAGATTCTTTCACAATAATGTTCCAAATAGTTGTTGTTCTTATTTATCAATGTTGCCTTTTGACAGTAGCTCCAATGCTCTTAACCTTTTATTGCATTTGTTAAGCAGCTGTATTGCTACTAGTGATTTTGAGTTAACACTGAATATGCTCACCACTCTTGCTAAATTGTGATTTTGTCATTTGAATTCTTCTTGCATTATTGCATCTTTTATGAAATTCATTTGGAATTGAGAGATTGTTTACTAGGTTAGCCTAAGCTTGACATTATGCTTTATTTTCAAAATCCATTGCTGTTGATGCCATCGCATGCTATTGAATTTGATTTTTTCATGTTGTGCAGTGGCCCCTAAGCACAAAAGCTCTGCTCTTGCTTCCAGCTCCATCAGCCCACCCCCGAGCCAACAATCAGTAGATATTTCGAAGGTCCCTAAGTGGGTACCGGTACCAAAGAAAGATGTTTATGCTTTGTTCTCTAAGTGCTCCTATGTCCCGACGACATATTTGGATTTTGATCTATTGCAGAAGCTCGGTATTAGAGATCAAGTTCAACATCTAATAGCCAACATCGGTTGGGAGAGGGTGTTCTCAACACAGGAGAAGGTATATCCGCAATTGACAAGGGATTTTGCATCGACCGTCACCTGTCGACCGGGACGCGACCTCGCCCGAGACCCAGGTACGGTGTCTTTTTGGTTGGATGGAACTTCTTACAATCTTACTTTTCATCAATTTTCTGAATACCTTGGTTTTCCACACCTTGTACCCGACTGTTTTGAGGAGTATGATAAGGATGCTGCTTGGGCCACTATTAGAGACACGGCTACAGCTACCATGTATGTCTCGGGCAAGACGAAAGCCCACCATTTGGACGACCATGTTATGCGCATCATCCATAGATTTTTCTCACTTTCTCTCCTCAGCCATGTAGATTCGGCGGGACAGGTAAACTTACCCGAAGCTTTGTTCCTTGCTTGCATGGTTTGGGATGTTAGAATCAATAGCGCTACTCATTTTTGGCATAAATTGGAGGAGATGCAATGGCATCCAAAGAAAGTGAAAAAAATCGCACTGGGCGGATTCGTCACAATGATAGCCAAGAGGGTTAACCATCCATTGGGCAAGTACAAGGTTTTATCTTCTATTCCTGTAATTGATGATAAGGTGCTGAGGAATATGAAAGTTATAGTCAAAGATCCAACAACAGCGGATGGTTATCGGTTATCAACCCGTGAGGAGTATTTACACGGAGTTGAGCGGGGTTTGGGCGGTTTACCTCATGAGCAGGAGGAAGAACCTGAGGCACCAGTCCCTCCTGCTCCAGAGCCTGCGCAATTATCATCGCAGCAGTATGACGCTCTGATGGCACGCATGGACATCATCGCTGCATCAGTGGACACCCTTGCCACATCTGTGGGCACCATCTCAGCATCTCAGGCAGACATGCAGTCTCAGATGGACCAGCTGATCCAGGGATTCTCCGCCTGGTCTGCGCGGTTTGATACCCATTTCCCACCGCCACCACCACCATCAGATCCATGATCAGGGAGACCTCTTATCTTTTGTTTGACTTTTGTTTATTTTATTTTTATTTTTCTTTTTGATATGTAATATTATTACTTGCTGGGGACAGCAAGTTTTTATGTGGGGGGTAGGAGACATTAATTTCATATTATATATGTAATTAACAGCCATTCCATTGATGTATGATGCATGGTTATTTCTGTTTTAGTTTCTTTGTACTTTATTATTGTTGCCTAAATATCTTTATCTTAGCTTAGCTTATCCTCAGTTATTCCTGTTGTGAATGTTTTGAACTTTAATTGGAGAATAGTCTATCTTAAAAACTGATCTCGGCAAATGAGTAGTTGGAAGTTTTAGAAGCAATTTGAATCTCAATCAGTCATATATCTTGTGATTTCCAATCTTTTATGCACTATAGGCTTGTTTGTAAAAAAATTGAAAAATCCAGTGCGTAAGAGTTTTTGAGTGAAGGAATGTTAGGATAGTTAGAACCTTCCTCATCACCCTTCGAAACATGATAACAACTTAAACAAGTTTAGGACATGATTAAGGCAATTTGTTTTTTTTTTTTGATAACTACTTTTAAAAAGCTTTAGACCTACCTGTTTACGTTATTTCCATTGCTAGCCCCGTTGAGCTGATTTAGTATGCTAAAAGCGTACTACGAAATTTTCTTGTTACACTATTATTTTACCATTTAGCCTAAATGCTTTTGCCTACCCTTTTCTAAGAATTGGCCACTCTAGGATTGGGTTGGAATATCATTGAAAGTTGAATAAGGGTATCTATTGTTGAAATAGTGGAATTGTGAGAATAATTATTGAATTTTGTGGGTGTTATTTAGTATGGTGATAAACTTTCCCTCATTAGAAAAATTGGGTATAAGAAATTCTAGACTTTGGGTACCCCAGAAAAAAAAAAAAGGAAAAAAAATCATGAAAAGAAAAAAAAAGGGGGAAAAAATCATGAAAAGAAGAAAAAAAAATGAAAGTTCAATGAGTTTTGTTGTTTCTTTTAGTCAATTTTGATGTATTGAATATAGAAAAATTCAAGTGTGGGGTACCTTTGAGTAGAAAAAGACATACTCATATTTACATAATTGGGTTTAAAAGTGAATTAAAAGGGAAGTTCATCACCTTGTTGTTGTTGAGTTCAATGCATATTATGTATGGAGAAGTTTAGACAACATTGGAAATTATGGGTGAATTGAAGGTAGGATCTGGACAATCTTGTTCAGTTTTGGGTAGTTGAAACTTGAGGTAGAGTGGCTAATTCTTTGTTTGAATTCTTTAACTTTTCTTGTTAGCCAATACCTTAACCTAACATTACAACCCTGGAATAAGTCCTTTTGATTCTGTTCTTGATTTGAGTTGTTTAAGTGGAGATGACCCTTGTGGTTCCGATGCTAAAGGAGAGGCGTATGATTATCCTGAGTTTTAAGCGCGAAACCTGTATGCGAATTCATTTGCATATTTAATTTCTTTGCTCAATTACTGGAATGCATTGGTTGTTTTGTTTTGAAAAGAGAAAATTGGTTTTGAGCCTAGCACACACACATGTGAAATTACTTGATATAAATTGATTTGAGGATTTATAACTAAGACCCTTCTGCTTGGCGCTATGATTGTTGTTAACTTTTCGTATTCCGAGGTAGAGTTTGAAATTTCAGGAATGTGGATAATTCATTTACTCGAGGATGAGCAAAAAGTCTAAGTGTGGGGTATTTTGATAACTTCAATATAGTATTTAGTTTTGAAAGTATTTTTTATATGATTTTTGGGTATTTAGTTGTGTTTAATGTCATGTTATGTTTCTTTTATGTTAATTTTGTTAATCTTAGCCAAATTGGAATTTTGATGCATTTTAGATAACTTTTTGATTAAAATTTTGTGCCTTTGTAGACTTTTGCTCAAGGGGTCACGGTCACAATGAATTGGTTGTGACCGTGACATAAGAAGAATTGCAAACAGTAGCTGAAATCAATGGGTCATGGTCACAATGAAATTGGTTGTGACCGTGACATAATTCTCTATTGGGCAGAATGCAAGGGATGAAGACCTCACGGTGACAACAAAGTTCATTGTCACCATGAAATAATTTTTTCCTGGACAGAAGCGAAACTTTGAAGACCTCACGGTGACAATGAAATTCATTGTCACCGTGACCCCTCTCCTGTGCGTGAAAGGAAATTGAAGATCTCGACACCTCACGGTGACAATGAATTACATTGTCACCGTGACCCATCTGGAACTATAAAAACGCACTTTTCTCTTTGGCTAGGGTTCCGATTTTTTTAGTTAGTTTTTGCTATTAGTTTTGGCAGCTGAGATTTTCAGAGTTATTCTTCGATTCTAAACTTTAATCTTCATTCTTGCTTTGAGATTTTAATTAGAAATTGAGAGTAATTTTCATTAGATACATAGTTAATTTCCAGAGATAGTTAGTTTTCCAGAATTTTGGTTTTATTCTCCATTAAAGATCTGAAGAAGAAGACTGAAGAACGTGGGATTCAACCGGGATTTCTACCTCAATGAATTTCTGGGTTTATTCTTTCCTTTATTCTTTTGAATTTGTAATGGATTGTGAGTAGTTTCTTAGTTGTTTGGGGGATCTCTAAACCCCTATCTTAGATGTGAACTCTAAACATATTTTGATATTTGATATATGAATGAAGGTTTATTTCACTGGTTATTATTGTCAAATCATGAGATGTATGTTTTCAAGTTAATTTCCTGTTTTGATGAATGGATTAATTCATGTATCTTAATTGGTTATTAAATTGTATGATTAAATGTCATGATAATTTATCTTCAGATTTTCTGTCATGTTTGTTGTAACATTCGAACTGCTCCGGAAGGGAATCCATATATGCATGTTTTTATGGTTTAAGATTTGAGTGAGGAGTGAAATAAGTAGGTTTTGGGTTGTTTGGCTCCGGAATGGGAAAGCAAACCGAACCTAGGATTTTAGACCCGTGATTAGGCTAGTTGTATGACTTGCTCCGGAATGGGACGTCATGTAATTAGAGTAGCTTGCTCCGGAATGGGACGCTTGGGTTAAGAGGGTTATCCCGATTTCGTTCATATATGTTTTCTTTATGTGTTTTGATTCATATCTGGGTTGGGGTGGATGAGTGAACCTGAGCAACGCTTGTCTAATTTTGAATTCTTATCTTGTTAATTTTTCCGTCATTTAGTTTATTGCAATTGTTGCTGTCAATTTAATTTGATTGTTTCTGTTTACTTATTTTGGTTATTTAAATTCTTTGTTTTTAATCAGTAGTTAATTCAATAAATTCAAACAATTGGGAATTCTTTAGCATACATTTGATTTTCATTACTTGCGCACACAGTCTCTTGGGTACGATAACTCGGAGTCTTAAAATTACTCCATTATATTACTAGTCGATTCAGTACACTTGCTGAGGTCGCGTCAGGGACTGTTAGTAGCAAGCCCCTCCTCTACCCTCACCCTCTCATCAGAACTCTCGGAGAAACTCATGATTAAAAAAAAAAAAAAAAAGAAAGAAGAGGGAAACAGCGTCAACTTGAAATTTCAGAAAAGAAACTTTGAAGTGAATTTAAAAATAGCGAGTCGAAAGAACACTTGAGGATGAGAGCTTGCGAGATGAGTAAATCTAAGGATGTGCGGATCTGGATGTACGAATTTGGAGCGAGAAAACAGAGAAAGATAAAGCTACGAAAATGAACAGTAAAGTGAGGGAGCAAAAATGTGAAAGCGAAGCAAAATTCTGAAAATAAAGTGAAATATATAGGCGAAATGCACTAGTAATTATGGGACAGGTGGTGAGCGTTGAGTGGTGGTGTCAGTGGTCATTAAGTGGAGCACAGAAACCGAAGAACTTAATGATGGCATTAACTGCCTTAGCCGTCACTACGCGTGAAATGAGGCGCTGTCCTCCCCTCTTTTAACGCGTCATGCGCTTGGCAGATACCTTTTTGAAATTTTGGTTTACTGCCTAAATGACATGAATGATGGGGGGGGCAGGCGGACGTATGATAACCAGACACCTCTCCTATGAGTTCGGTTACGCCTTAATCCTTAGTTTGTACAGCCGAGCTGTTCTGAATAACCTCTCAATAACAGCTCAGTATATCGTGATAGCTTAGAAAGAGTTCGTCTCCATGGGTTATTAACATTGTTAGAATCCTTCAAAGACTTTTATTCCATTACAATGCAAGTTTTTCGTGTTCAACCTTATCTAATCAGGAAATATCTTTATCTAGTTAAGGTCGTTGAGTTCTATCCTAGTTAGGACTTCCAAGTCCTGTCCTATTGGGAATACTTATTCTATGCAGAAGTGGACTCCTATTCCAATACTGATTCCTAACTCTATAAAAGGAGAAATACATGTATGTTTCTTTTTTTGATTCTTTTCCAATTACAATACACTTACCATTGTTAATTTTCTCGACTTGATCGTCGGAGTATCCTTGATTGGAAAGCCCACCGAAATTCTGTGTTTTCGGTGACCTCTTCGAATTGCTAGCTCAAAAATTTCGAATTGTCATCAATAGAGTTATGAATTTAATTAATTAGTAGAATTAGTAGATCAGTAGCGTAAATTTATGATATAAATTTAAACTTATAAAAAGGCATATATAATTGATTTTTGATAAAAATGAAATTTATGTTATTCATACTAAAAATTTCCCAAACATCTTATGTTATCAAATCTGATTTGCTAGGAATAAATTTAGTTTTGAAGGCCAACCTTTTAACTCATAGCAGGTCGTAGCGTCTGCTGACACTACAAAAAAATTATCAAATAGCAACGAAAATTAGCAACCGAATTTATTAAATTTCCATTATTAATCAAAATTAGCAACCGAAAATAGCAACGGAAAATTCGGTTACAATTTTAATCGTTGATAATTTTTTAACAATCGAATTTAAATTCCGTTGCTAAATTTAACAATAGAAATTGTATTCTGTTGCTAAATTTAGCAACAAAATTTAAATTCGGTTGCTAAATCTAACCAATATACATTTGGTGAATTACTCAATATTACCAACGGAATTGATTTTTCCGTTGCTAATTTAGCGACGGAATATAACTTCCATTGGTAAATACGGCATAAAATTTTCGATTGCTAAAAATAGCAACCGAATTTATTTTCCATTGCTATTTATAGCAACAAAATTTTGTTCCGTTGCTATTTTTAATATTAAAAATTGTAAAATTATGCTAGTTTGGCATAATATTTTAGTTTCAATCAAATTTTTTATTTATATATAAATAAATATAATCCAAATTCATAATGAAATTTAAGAAAATACTATTATTGATATATAATATAAACACATGCACTATGAAAAATTGCATTTAGATTACATGTCATAAATAATCAATATTAAAAATTTACAAAAGCAATCTTAAAGCATATACATAATATACTATATACATATCCAAGGGTATCTAATATGAATACCAAATCTATACATTACAAAAGGTAATACATGTCAAAAACCAAATCCTAAAGCAATCCTAAAGCCTCTAGTGTGTTCTCAAACTTGGGAAAAGGCCTTCAACTTTACCAACTGAAGCATGTAGTATATATAGCCAAATTACAACTAGAGAAAAGCATTGCCTCCTCCATTTTCCGCTGCCATTGTACAATTTCCCTTATTCCAAAAAAAATAAAAACAGAAAAGGAAAGAAAAGTTGTTATCAATAGAACCTTATTTTAATCTTTATCAATTTCTCTTTTTATTATCTTTTGAAATAATTGCATAAGAATTACGGAAATGATTAAACAATCTTATTCTCTAAATAACACTTTTGTTTTTTTTACATCCTATAATCAACATATATAGAGAATTAAAGATAATAAGAAATTATATATAAATGTAACAAAGTAAACATGGAACAAGAGTGAAACTGAAAAAAAAAATTCTTTTATTTTTTAAATATACCATTAACGTCCATAAGAAGTTTATGAAATAGAACCAAGGGGATATGCGACTAAATTAATAATAAACCAGCTAATATATATACATGCAATTAATGTATCAATAAAAATATAAATGTCTGCTCTGCTAACTGTTATATTATATCTCTCTCCATTGGAAGACTGGCAACCAAGCAGAAACAAATGTAAATATATATATATATATATATAAAGTTGAGGTATATATATATATATACATACCTCAACTTTAGATAGCTTCCCTTCATCCAATACTTTAAAAAGTGCGAAGCCAACAGGCGTCTCAAATAAAACAAGCATTGTTCTTTCTAAATCACAACTGAAAAATGCATAACCACAAAGCTGTTAAATATATTTGCAAGAAAGAAACTTTTTTTGCCCTCCAACATAAACACAGAAAAAAAGTCATGGGCTTTACCTCTCCTACAATAATAGGAACGAGAGAGGAAGAAGGAGAGTTGATTCCGGTTTCTGGTTTTTGTGCTGCGGTTGGTGGAGGAATGGAGAAGACATGGGAGTGCCCCTGCCTCTGTGAAATATATAGACCAAAAGCTGAAAGTGGCAAAAATAGCATGTAGTTAGGGACATTGTTGAGCACTATATAATACTAAAAATTGTCATGTAGCCTAAGTGGCCTAAGTTTTAGGGGAAATCAATTCAAATATAAACCAAGTTAAAGCCATTGGCCACAAAAATAGTTAATTTCACATTAGTTGACATTATTATGCTCTTATCTTCTGCTAAGATCTTCACGTGTTATGACAAAAGAATTAGAGACATTATAACATCTTCAAACCTTATCAGAAATCCTGTATGCAGCAGCACTCCCTTCATAATCTTTAAGTTCATGTTTAACTTCTCCAAGCAAACGAAGAACATCAGGATCAGTGGGTTTTTCCTGTAGATTTCAATTTAATGAATCAGGAAAGTTTCTCAAGTATAAAATTCAGTAAAAAAATGAGTCATATATAACACATGCACAAGTTGGATGCTGTAAACCTTTGATAGATCCTGAAGCAAAGAGGAAGCCCGAGTATAATCTCCGAATTCTGCCAAGGTTACTGCTCAACCCACTTCTAGCATCGCATTCTTCGCATCAAAAAAACAGAAATCACTAATTAACCAAAATCCTTCAAAATCTAAAGCGAAAACAATAAATCCTATGATTACAATAACCTAATACCTGTTTCTTGTTGTGTTCTTCAACAGCATATCGACCAAGACTATCGATATCGGCGCTGTTGGCGACGCCTTGAGATTCGTGAACTCTGCCGAGTGTTCAGCTACAAAATTGAGAAAACAAAATCCACTGAAACTGCAAAGCTTATAAATCTAGCTAGTGAAAACTGAAACTTTTTTCGTCAACCAAACAGAGTACTCTTCTATTTTTGAACCATAGTAGCTACCTGATTCATCTGTGAAACAGACTGATTTGGGTTCTGGCTCGAGAAAAATCCAATATTCTGATTTTGCTGGCCCTTAACAGAAGCAAAAAGTCCTCTTTCTTGATGATTGTTGTATTTGTTACCTTCATTCCTCATCTTCAACCTCGCCACCTCGCCTGCAGCTTCGTATTTCAGATCCCAAGTATCATTTTTCGCCCCAAACGGCATCGTTGGAGGCGACAGCACACCGTTTGGACTCCCGCTACTCGACACCGACCGGCTCCCGATTCCACTCAGGCTCTGTTTGGATGGGAGGTACAGAGGGGTAATTAATGGAAGGGTAGGGGAGGGTAGAGACAGGAAAGGAAGGGAAAAGAAGGAGAAGGGTAGGTGACTACCTTTCTCTTGTTTGGCAAAAAATAAAAATTGAGGAGTAAAAGGAGGGTATCCCTCTCTACACCCCAAATCGGGGTGTAGGTAAAATAAGGAAAATGAAGGGAATGGGAGGGTAAGAGCTACCCTTCCAATCCCTTCTATTTTTAAGTCACTCCCTTCCCAAACAAGGGTAAGTCTCTACCCTTCCCTACCCTTCCATTAATTACCCCTCTGTACCCCCCATCCAAACAGAGCCTCAGTGTCGACTTGGGCGACCCAGCCATGACCCATTCCAGCGGCATTGGAGGGGTCAGAGGGACGGCGAGGGCAAATGGCGGCTGTTCATCAACGGCGTATTCTTGGGTTTGTGGGGTTTGGCGAGTGGAATCCATTTGTGGGTTTATTGAAGGAGATTGAGATAAGCGAGTGCGTAGGCTTTGTCGTGTGCTTTTGGTTTTGGGTTAGCTTTGCCCTCCGTAGAAGCCTCTCTCTGTCCCCGTTTATATCTATAGATTGTAAGCCTTGAGAAAGTGCATTTAACGCTTATTATTTAGCAACTTGACAAAATTTGGTTGTAAATTTAGCAATAAAAAATATTTTTCGTTCTTAAATTGCAACCGAATAATACTTATTATTTAGCAACCGAAACAAAATTTAGTTGCAAATTTAGCAACGAAAAATAATTTTCGTTGCTAAATTGCAACCGAAAAATAATTCGGTTGCTATTTTAAAATTTATTTTTTTTAAAACTTATTATTTAGCGACCGAAAAAATTTAATTTTTTTAAAACTTATTATTTAGCAATCGAAACAAAATTCGGTTGCAATTTTAGCAACGGAAATTATTTTCCATTGCTAAAATTGCAACCGAATAATCATTCCGTTGTCATTTTAGAACCCAAATTTTCTAAGACTTATTATTTAGTAACCGAAACAAAATTCGGTTACAAATTTAGCAATGGAATATAAATTCCGTTTCTAAATTGCAACCGAATACTAATTCGGTTGCTATTTTAGAACTCAATTATTTTAAAACTTATTTATTTAGCAACCGAAACAAAATTCGGTTGCAAATTTAGCAACGGAAAATAAATTCCGTTGCTAAATTGCAACCGAATAATAATTCGATTGTTATTTTAGAACTCAATTCTTTTAAGCCTTATTATTTAGCAACCGAAACAAAATTCGGTTACAATTTTAGCAACAGAAAATAAATTCCGTTGCTAAATTTGCAACCGAATAATCATTCTGTTACTATTTTAAAACCCAATTCTTCTAAGCCTTATTATTTAGCAACGGAAACAAAATTCGGTTGCGATTTTAGCAACGAAAAATAAATTCCGTTGCTAAATTGCAACCGAATAATAATTCGGTTGCTATTTAAAAACTCAATTCTTTTAAAACTTATTATTTAGCAACCGAAACAAAATTCGGTTGCAATTTTTAGCAACAGAAAATAAATTTCGTTGCTAAATTTGCAACCGAATAATCATTTTGTTACTATTTTAAAATCCAATTCTTCTAAGGCTTATTATTTAGCAATGGAAACAAAATTCGGTTGCAATTTTAGCAACGAAAAATAAATTCCGTTGCTAAATTGCAACCGAATAATAATTCCGTTGCTATTTTAGAACCCAATTCTTGTAAAGCTTATTATTTAGCAACGAAAATAAAATTCGGTTGCAATTTTAGCAACGAAAAATAAATTCCGTTGCTAAATTGCAACCGAATAATAATTCGGTTGCTATTTTAGAACACAATTCTTTTAAAGCTTATTATTTAGCAACCGAAACAAAATTCAGTTGCAATTTTAGCAATAGAAAATAAATTCCACTGCTAAATTTGCAACCGAATAATCATTCCGTTGCTATTTTAAAACCCAATTCTTTTAAGACTTATTATTTAGCAACGGAAACAAAATTAGGTTGCAATTTTAGCAACAGAAAATAAATTCCGTTGCTAAATTGCAACCGAATAATAATTCCGTTACTATTTTAGAACCCAATTATTCTAAAGCTTATCATTTAGCAACCGAAACAAAATTCGGTTGCAAATTTAGCAACGAAAAATAAATTCCGTTGCTAAATTGCAACCGAATAATAATTCCGTTGCTATTTTAAAACCCGATTCTTTTAAGGCTTATTATTTAGCAATGAAAACAAAATTCAGTTGCAATTTTAGCAACGAAAATTATTTTTCGTTGCTATTTTTTTTTGCCATCTGTTAGCGCCTTATTTAGCAACGGTATAATGATTCCGTTGCTAATTTCCGTGGCTAAATTTTGGCACTAAAAATTTCCTCCACTTTTAGCGACGGAAGATAACCAAATATATTTTCGTTGCTAAATGTGTAAAGTTTAACCAATTTTAGCAACAGAAACTAATTAGCAACAGAAACAAAATTCGTTGCTAATTTAGCAACGGAATAAATTCGGTTGCTATTTTCACATTTTCTTGTAGTGTGATGTATTGTCTTTTGAATTTTGTTATGTGATTGTGGAAAAAAGTTTGGTTTCCTCTTCAGGTTCATATGGTTCAGCTATATAAAGATAGTTTCCTCCCCCATTTGGTCTTGTGAAGTTGAACTCAGATGCAGCATTTTGGATGAAAATGTGCTTGATTCGGGATCATGAGGGAAAGGTTTTGGCCTGCGGATCGAAATATATAGCTGGTTGTGACGAGCACCGGATCCCCGCGGCCGCCCCTTCTGACCGCCCGCTCCAGGGCGATCGGGCAATTGTGGGTCTGTTGGTAACTCGCAACGATTTGCGAGTGCGTCTATGTTGGGCAATAAGAAGGTTTCATGGAGTCGCCACCCAATAGAACATTGGAAAAGTTTCTCTCGCCTCGGAGAGCCTAAGACTGAGCTTAGTATCCATTTTGGGCCAGCCAAAGGGGTCTTGGAAGGTAAACCTCTCGCCCTAAGGAGCCTAGGATTAACGCTAAAGTCTCGTGACACAAAATGTGTCTTGAAAGGTAAACCTCTCGCCTCTTTGAGCCCAAAGACCAGAGCTGGGTTCGGGATTTCTCATCTATTTTTATCTCGATTATTTTATGATTAAATTTTAATTATCATTGATTCGCTCTCTCTCCACACGATGCAATTGAATTGAAAGGCGCATTTTATTCACGTATTTAAAACAATAGATAAATAAATGAATAAAAGAATAAGGCATTAAATCAAATAAATTACAATAATACTAGGAACGGAATACAACTCCCATTTATAAATGTGCTATACATGCATAAAACGTGTTATTCATTTATTTTGAGGACTTTGGTCCCCGCATGTGTTCATTATGGAGGCGATTTTTATGTGATGATTTTATCGGGTAAAAATAGGACATTGGTCCAATTTTATTTAGCGAACATTATTTTTGATAGAAAACATTTGTGTGGTGATTCTTTTTAAGAGCGGTCGAAAATCATTTTATTATTACAGACCACAAATACATAAAATGCAATAAAATAGTAATTACATATTTCTAAATAAATAAATAAATGAATACATAAATAATTGCATAAATAAATAACAATAATCAATAATGATAATAATAATAATAATATTAAATAATAATAATAATAATAATATTAATAATAATAATAGACAGAAATTAAATAAATATATAATAATAATAATAATAATGATAATAAATAATATTAATAATAATATTAATAAACAGAAATTAAATAAATATATAATAATAATTAAATAAAATATAAAGGAAATAGGGATTTACCTCGCCGGAGCTTCGCCGGAGGGGAGGTGGTCGACACCACCGGCACCGAGAATTAGATCGGACGGCCGGGATCTCGCCGGAGTGGGCCACGCGCCGATCAGTCGCTGGAGGAAGCCGAAATCCGCCTCGAAGTCGTCATTGGACTTCCTCGCCACGCGCCGGATGTCGGAGGCCGATGAAGGAGCGGTGACCGCGACGGGGTGCGTCTGGGCGTGCCGGTTGCGCCGCCGTGGCGCGTGAGGCGGTGCGCCGCCGTGGATGGCCGTCGGCGGCCACGCCTCCTCTCCTTTTCTTTTTCTCTTTTCTTCCTCCGGCGCCTGGGCTGTGCTCCGTTGGCCACTCTCCTCTCTTCTCTCCTTTATTTCTTTTCCTTATTTCCTTCTCTCTTTGGCTCCCTTTTCTTGGTTTCTTTAATTTGTTCTTCTCTGTGTCTTTCTTGCTCTCTATTTTCCTACTCTCTCTTTTATATTTTCTTTGGTTTCTTCTTTCTATGGCCGGCCTCCCTCCTCTGTTCTTGCTCTCTCTTCTCTCTTTTCTCTTTCTATTTTCTATTTCTTTTTCCTTTCTTGTTCCAGCCGAGAGCCCCCTTTGTTTTTGCTCATTCTTTTCCCTTTATACCCTAAAATTAGGGCTAATGGGCACAATGATCATTTCCTCCACTCAATTATTTCCCTCCTCTCCTTTAATTAATACATACACACACAACTTAATTAAATTAACACACCTACATACATTTTAATTAAACAATTACATAATATAATTAAACATTACATATTAACACATTAATATAATTAATCTACTTAATATATAATTTATCTAATTAATTAAACATTCTACATTTTAACTAATTAATCTTTAATTTTACATGCATTTTAATTAATACAATAATATTAACTAATTAATTAACTAATTACACCAATTAATTAATTACCTAATTTCATACATACATATTTATATATATTTTTTTTATATATTTTTTTTTTATTATTTTTTTTTTCGGAGGGAGTAATCAAGGATCGAAAATCACCATTTTCATTTTATGCCGGAGTAGGGACCCGGTGTTTACAGTTGCCCCCAATTTTAGCAAAGCTAGTGGTAGACACCTAGGTGAGCCAAAATTCAAAGAGGATGAGAGAGAGGATTACATACCTGTGGCGGAGACCTTGCCTTCTTGCCGAGAGTCGGATAAAGAGATGCCTCCTCAGAGGGTTTCGAGATTTGCCTCCTCAAAGAACTTTGCGATTTTGCCTCCTCAGAGGGCTTGGAGAATTTGCCTCCTCAGAGGACTTTAGGATTTTGGGATTTTGCCTCCTCAGAGGACTTTGCGGTTTGCCTCCTCAAAGGACTTTGAGATTTTGCCTCCTCAGAGGACTTGGAGATTTTGCCTCCTCAGAGGACTTGGAGATTTTGCCTCCTCAGAGGACTTTGGGGTATTTGCCTCCTCAGAGGACTTTGAGGTTTTGCCTCCTCAGAGGACTTTGAGATTTTGCCTCCTCAGAGGACTTGAAGAATTTGCCTACTCAGAGGACTTTGAGAATTTGCCTCCTCAGAGGACTTGGAGAATTTGCCTCCTCAGAGGACTTTGAGATTTTGCCTCCTCAGAGGATTTTGAGAATTTGCCTCCTCAGAAGTCTTCATGATTTGCCTCCTCAGAGGTTTTCAAGATTTGCCTCCTCAAAGGACTTCGGGATTTGCCTCCTCAGAGGACTTCAAGATTTGCCTGCTCAGAGGACTTTAAGATTTGCCTCCTCAGAGGTCTTCATGCTTTGCCTCCTCAGAGGTTTTCAAGATTTGCCTCCTTAGAGGACTTCAAGATTTGCCTCCTCAGAGGTCTTTATGCTTTGCCTCCTCAGAGGGCTTCATGATTTGCCTCCTCAGAGGGCTTCAAGATTTGCCTCCTCAGAGGTCTTCATGCTTTGCCTCCTCAGAGGGCTTCATGATTTGCCTCCTCAGAGGGCTTTGGGATTTGCCTCCTCAAAGGACTTCAAGACTTGCCTCCTCAGAGGTCTTCGGTTGAGATCTGCCCCCTGAGAGGTCTTGGGTTG
The DNA here is from genome assembly GCA_947683425.1 of Excoecaria cochinchinensis. Taxonomy (NCBI): domain Eukaryota; kingdom Viridiplantae; phylum Streptophyta; class Magnoliopsida; order Malpighiales; family Euphorbiaceae; genus Excoecaria; species Excoecaria cochinchinensis. The sequence goes on along the minus strand of CANTUQ010000112.1, from coordinate 19,714,713 downwards.
ATTGTCTTGATTGATGGATAGAATGATGTCGTCACTCGGTTTCTGCCGGTGTCCGCATCGAGTCTCTTTTTCTGTAAGACTTAGAAAGGCAAATATGCAGAAAAAATTGTAAGCATGCACGTGAGATGCGTATGTATGCAGCAATGCAGTATAAAAATTCCTCTAATTGGATTTGGAGGCGACAGCCGATTTGATTGCAATTTGCAGTAAGATCAGTGCCTTCTGGAATTGCCTTTGAATTTCATGCTCTTTGGGGATCATGAGGTTCTCGTCCTAAACCTGTAGTCATTATTTTAAGGTAGTGCGTCCCTTGTGGATTTTCACACTAGCTTTTCTTGGCGGAAAATGCGTCTTTTCGGATTTTCACATGACCCTGTGCCTTATTTTTGCCTGGAATTGACCCAACCCAATCCAGCGGCTTTTCTTTTTTATTATTATTATTATTTTTTTAGGACAGACTGCCTGTTTTCAGGTTTTCACCCTGTCCTTTGGCCTAATTTTTGCTTAGAGCACCAATTACGATTTTCATCTCTAACGGCCTTTTTTCTTTCTTTTGCTTTTTTTTTTGTTTTCGTTTTTTTTTTCTTTTTCATAGAAGCTGAAATTGTTACCAAAAATCTTTCGGGTGTGACTGTCATGTGCTTGTGCCTCAAATCACAGTTGCACAGGCTTGATTCCTGTCATGAAGCACAACTGCAGACACTAGCTTTGCAGTTAACAACATGATGAGTTGATTGGCGTGCTTGAATGATGAGAGCAACAGCGGATAGACAGTAGCTTTGAGTATACAAGATGAACTACTCTGGTTACATCAATATCATTGCATAAATGCACGTATTTCAATTTGATTTCATAATATATGATCATTATTTGGCATTAATCTCAATATACAAAACCTCATCTAATCTCGGGATGGATTTTGAAAGCATCAAACTCTTGTTATCAATCAGCCTTCTCTCTTTTTTTTCTCTTTATTGAATATTTTCTCTCAGCTCTCTTTTTTTTTTTAACGTGGATTCTAGATGCAACGTTGGAGACGAGACTTAACTCGAATGCATGAATGCACTCGTGGCTTCTCGCTTGAAGCTCAAGAAACACCATATGCCTTTTCTTACGTACCAAACCTTATTAGAAGGTCATCTCCGCTAATTGGATAAGACTGAACCCAGAATCAAGAGGTCTTACTTTGGTTGTAATGTCAGGCTTAGGTAGATGGCTGCCAACGAAAGATCAGGTCGCTAGAGAAAAATGGCCGCGATATTTTCTCGACTGATGGATGAACCGTTCTCAGCTCAGTTATATATACAAAGGATTTTTTGAATTTGGCCTCGGTAACATTTTAGCTCCTTGAGATCAGAATGAAAAAGGGTAATCATTGAAACTAATCAATTGGTTACTATTTTGAGCTCTCTTTTTTGCTTCTTCTCTTCTTTTTTTTTTTGTTTGCTTTTTTCTCTTTTTTTTTTTGCTTTTCTTTTTTTTTTGTTTTTTGTTTTTTTGTTTTTTTTTGAGCTCATGCCTTTTATGCACGACTAAACCCTTTTTTCAAAGTGTAAACTCGCCCTTACCAAGGCAATTTTTAATAACTCAAAGAATTGTTCAAACGTACATCCATCCTTTTTAGAGCGGCCACTCTTCTAAGGGGAAGCCAAAATCATTTTAGGCGAGGGGATAGTTTTAATGTGTGTAACAACAAAATTGGCACGCATTCAGCATACCAGCATAAAGGCTCAACGGGCTAGCAAGCGATTGTAGAATAAGGGTAGGAAATAGTCATTTAGAGAGCTATGCAAAGAATGATGCCTAAATCATTTTCTAGGTTCTGTCTTATCCAGAGATCGCTTCGACCTCTTAGTGAGTTTTCATCCAATCTCCTAATTGCAACTAGTTTTTCTTCCTTATTTTTATTTTCTCTCTGAATTTTCCTCTTTACAGGAGTTATATCAGATGTCATCAAAATTTTCCTTGGATTTTCCAAAGTTCCAAGATTAAATTTAGTAGTATTAATTGAATTAATGTCAAAATGAATGAATGTATCATGATCATAAGAAATGAAATCATTAGAAATACTATACAAATGAGCAAATTTGTTCATCATATCGAAATTGCAAAGACTGCCATAAGAAGTTCTTAGAATAAAAGAACAAAGCATCTAGAACATAGTCTTCTTATCATTTTTGCTAGCACAGGTGTTTGTGGAGCAATAAGTGCTTGTGGGGCAGGAGGAGGAGCAACCCTCTCGGCCATAGCGCCCATCATTTCTAATATCCTCCGCTCGAAATCTTCCAGTCTCTTGGCAAGGTATTGAGTGGTTAAGTTTCCAGTTTCGTCCGCCATGGAGGATGGAGTACTAGATGTTGAAAGTGGCTCAGGATCCCAATCAAGCACTAACTCCAGCAATCCAAAAGGCGAGTCTGTCTTTACTAATCGACCGTCGGGACCTCTAATCCGCTTGGACGAATCTATGATGGCTGAAAATTTAAATTATTAGAATGATGTGTGTATGACAATATACGATTCGTGAATTGCGCAAATGGTCCTTGGTGAGTGAAAGATTAATAAATTACAATGATATGATTCAATGCATGAAAAAATTATATACATGGTGGTATATGCATATGAAAAATAATATGTAGGCAAAAGGATATATACACAATATGAAATGTATTTAATTTTTTTTTTGTTTACTTATTCATTATATTTTTTTAACATGAATGACATGTGATGTATGTGTATGTTGTGCAGCATTCACAGCCACATGCAAGCAGATAGATCTTTCCAACCTTATTTCTCCCACACACGGGGTCGTGCGGTCTCTTTCCTAAGTGGGCTTTATCCAAGGGTTAACAGGGAACCCAATGGACGCGTATAGTGCGCGGTGAAAAATCGGCAGCGTAACAACTCTTAATTTAAAGCACATGCGCATGGATGTTTGGCCATTATATATTTAAACAATTCGATTAAATCAAGATGAGCCCATTGGGGCATGAAAGCCTTTGATGAAAATCATCTGATTCAATTGATTTTGTTCAATATATGACGGCCTAAATAGCAAGCACGATATTATGGTACATGTCACCTAGTGGAGGTTTCTATTGCCATTACATGGGCTTCGGTCAAAAGGTGGTGTTACTTTAGGGCTACCCAAACATGATCCCTGCCGACGGGTCTAGCTCATCACGAGCGTAACGACTGATCGGGTCACCATTTTATATACCACGATGGTACGAAGCTTGGGCTGGTGATTATCCTTAACACTTTCCCAAATTGAGTAAAAATGAGGTCGCGCTTCAGGAACGCACCAGGGCTAATAGAGGGACCAAGCTAGCATATTCTAAACCTCTAATGAGATGTAATGCAAATGAGAGAAAGCGAATTTTATGAATTAAATTTTAACCATAAATGTTAAACGAGGTATTTTCAAATTGAAATCTCGAACCATATCGTCCCCAGTGGAGTCGCCACTGTGACGCGCGCCGGATCCCCGCGGCCGCCCCTTCTGACCGCCAGCTCGAGGGCGATCAGGCAATTGTGGGTCCATTGGCAACTCGCAACGAATTGCGAGTGCGTCTATGTTGGGCAACATGGAGGTTTCATGGAGTCGCCACCCAATAGAACATTGGGAAAGTTTCTCTCACCTCGGAGAGCCTAAGACTGCGCTTAGTATCCATTTTGGGCCAGCCAAAGGGGTCTTAGAAGGTAAACCTCTCGCCCTAAGGAGCCTAGGATTAACGCTAAAGCCTCGTGACACAAGAAGTGTCTTGGAAGGTAAACCTCTCGCCTCTTTGAGCCCAAAGACCAGAGCTGGGTTCGAGATTTCTCATCTATTTCTACCTCGATTATTTTATGATTAAATTTTAATTATCATTGATTCGCTCTCTCTCCACACGATGCAATTGAATTGAAAGGCGCATTTTATTCACGTATTTAAAACAATAGATAAATAAATGAATAAAAGAATAAGGCATTAAATCAAATAAATTACAATAATATTAGGAGCGGAATACAACTCCCATTTATAAATGTGCTATACATGCATAAAATGGGTTATTCATTTATTTTGAGGACTTTGGTCCCCGCATGTGTTCATTATGGAGGCGATTTTTATGTGATGATTTTATCGGGTAAAAATAGGACATTGGTCCAATTTTATTTAGCGAACATTCTTTTTGGTAGAAAATATTTGTGTGGTGGTTCTTTTTAAGAGCAGTCGAAAATCATTTTATTATTACAGACCACAAATACATAAAATGCAATAAAATAGGAATTACATATTTCTAAATAAATAAATAAATGAATACATAAATAATTGCATAAATAAATAACAATAATAATAACAATAATCAATAATGATAATGATAATAATAATAATAATAATAATAATAATAATAATAATAATAATATTAATAATATTAATAGACAGAATTAAATAAATATATAATAATAATAATAATGATAATAAATAATATTAATAATAATATTAATAAACAGAAATTAAATAAATATATAATAATAATAATTAAATAAAATATAAAGGAAATAGGGATTTACCTCTCCGGAGCTTCGCCGGAGGGGAGGTGGTCGACACCACCGGCACAGAGAATTAGATCGGACTGCCGGGATCTCGCCGGAGTGGGCCACGCGCCGATCAGTTGCTAGAGGAAGCCGGAATCTGCCTCGAAGTCGTCATTGGACTTCCTCGCCACACGCCGGATGTCGGAGGCCGATGAAGGAGCGGTGACCGCGACGGGGTGGATCTGGGCGTGCCGGTTGCGCCGCCGTGGCGCGTGAGGCGGTGCGCCGCCGTGGATGGCCGCTGGCGGCCACGCCTCCTCTCCTTTTCTTTTTCTCTTTTCTTCCTCTGGCGCCTGGGCTGTGCTACGTTGGCCACTCTCCTCTCTTCTCTCCTTTATTTCTTTTCCTTATTTCCTTCTCTCTTTGGCTCCCTTTTCTTGGTTTCTTTAATTTGTTCTTCTCTGTGTCTTTCTTGCTCTCTATTTTCCTACTCTCTCTTTCATATTTTCTTCGGTTTCTTCTTTCTATGGCCGGCCTCCCTCCTCTGTTCTTGCTCTCTCTTCTCTCTTTTCTCTTTCTATTTTCTATTTCTTTTTCCTTTCTTGTTCCAGCCGAGAGCCCCCTTTGTTTTTGCTCATTCTTTTCCCTTTATACCCTAAAATTAGGGCTAATGGGCACAATGGTCATTTCCTCCACTCAATTATTTCCCTCCTCTCCTTTAATTAATACATACACACACAACTTAATTAAATTAACACACCTACATACATTTTAATTAAACAATTACATAATATAATTAAATATTACATATTAACACAGTAATATAATTAATCTACTTAATATATAATTTATCTAATTAATTAAACATTCTACATTTTAACTAATTAATTAACTAATTAATCTTTAATTTTACATGCATTTTAATTAATACAATAATATTAACTAATTAATTAACTAATTACACCAATTAATTAATTACCTAATTTCATACATACATATTTATAATTTTTTTTTATATTTTTTTTATTAATTTTTTTTTCGGAGGGAGTAATCAAGGATCGAAAATCACCATTTTCATTTTATGCCGGAGTCGGGACCCGGTGTCTACACTGGTAATTGGAGCTCTTACACTTCTGAGACATTGTCTGTTTCTTTTGAATTACAAACTTGCTCAAGATTTTTGTTTCCCAAGAATTATTGTTGAGACTGGTTGTAAGTACGTGATGGATAAGCTTCTTGACCAAACCGAAATTAGAAATGGTTTGGGTTGCAGCCTTGCCGATTGTTGTCAATTGAGCAGGAATTTTAGTTCGTCTTCCTGGCAATTTGCTCCTGGATCGTGTAATAAGGTGGCTCATCACCTTGTTAATAGGGATGATCACGGGGCGGGGATTCCTCGTCCTCGGTGGGAACCTGACCCAAATGGGGCAGGGAATCCCTGAATTTTTCCCTGCAGGGGCGGGGGTGGGGAGAAGAAAATCCTTGCCTTTGAATTCAGGGCGAGGACGGGGAATAGGGTCCCCGACCCGAATAAAAACCATAAAGACCTTGATTTTCTAATTATTTACATATATGCCATTATATAAATATGGTAAACAAAACCCTACTTTTTCTAATAAAAAAAGCGCCGCTCTCTCTTTCTTGCCTTTGCTCTCTCTCTCTTTCTTGCCTCTGCTATCCTACTATACTTTGATGATATGTTTGCTTCCGATGCCGCAACACCCCCACACTGACGTAGATCTACATGAGGCACGATGTGGTTGAGCGAAGCGTGCTGTGCGCAATTGGAGAGCGAAGGGGACGGGCTGCTGGATCTGCTGGGCGTGATGGCTGCATGGAGGTGCGATGGGATTGGCATGCTGCTTGGGGTGTGATGGCATGGGAGCTGGTCCGCTGGGTTGATCCGGAACTGGGTTGCGTGCGCGCAGCTGGGTTGCATGGGGTGTGATGGTGAGTGACAGAGAGGATTTGTTTATCTTTCCTTCTTCATCTTCTTCACTCTTCTTTGCTCAACTTTTAGGATCATTTTTGTTTGAATTCGGCGCAACTGTAAATCTGAAATTCATTCTCTTTCTATGTTCGTTAATGCTCATATATGGAAATTATATGCGTAGATACCTTAATCCTCCAATTCCTCCATTAGGGAGATGACATTTTTATTTGGTTGTTTGTTTGTTTGTTCTAAAAGAAACCGTGGAAACTCAATTAATTTTCATTTTTTTCCTTTTTACTGTTTTATTTTGTTGTTGTTTGTTGATTTTTTTTTTATTTTTTAATTATAGGTTTTGAATGTTGATTTTGATTTGTCTGTGCTATATTTTATAGACAATTTATTATTTACAACTTGAATGTCGTATCATGAATTGATGATACTATTTTTGTCTGCTAATAAATTTGCTTCAAAAAATAAAAAATTAAAGCAAAAGTATAATTTTTGACCGGGTGTCCTGTAATTCTATCGGAGGCGAGGACGGGAAATCTTTGCTGCTGGGCGGGGCAGTAGATGGGGAGCTATTCTCCGCCTTTGCCCTTGCCCCGCCCCGTGATCATCCGTACTTGTTAATCCTATTTCTATTTGGGTTGAAAATTTCCCTATCTGTCTTTTCTGTTTTATTGTTCTCTCTTTTCGTTTAATAAAGTTACAGAGTTTACCTTAAAAAATTAATTAAAAAGTTAATTTTGTCTCAGGGATCAAATAAATTGATTCTATTAAAAAAATATAAAAAGAAAAATTGATCAGCGTAAAATTTTTGCTAAAGTTATCAAGCACTTATTTTCGATAAAACCGTTTTTATTTGGTTACAAAATTCTTAAATTGGAAAGTTGAAGCAAGTAATGGAAAATAGGAAATCAAATATCTAAATGCCATGAAATAAAGGCTAAATCCCATTTGGGTGATCTTTTTCTTCAAGAATTTTTTTTTTTCCTTGATAAACTTGAAGAAGATTGATTTCACCCAAAATATAAATTCAAAATTCCCTTTTTAACATAAATTCATTTTTATTATTTTATTCCCATATATGCCGGAGAGTAGAGTTGTTATTGATATTAAAATGAGAGGAGCCAATAGCTCCGATGGAGAAGGAGATGATCCTACTAAATCTACCAAAAAGAATACAATGAAACCCAAATGTTAGTGTTATTTCTTTAATTTCATTCATTTTTTTTTTCAAATCATAAAATTTATCATCTCTTTTCTCTTTTAATTTTTCAACAATTTGGTTTGTGTGATTTATCACAAGGCAAACTTGTTGAAATTTCATGTTTCTTTTCCTTTTTCTTTTTCTTTTTTCTTTTTTTAATTTTTATGTGAATATAACAATTAGTTATTATTTTTTTAATTTGTGCAGATTCAAAATTTACACAACAAGAGCTTCCTGCTTGCAAACCGATTCTAACACCAGGGCTGGTATGGTTTATAATGCATAAGTAATTGCAGTTCTCTATTTTTTATGATCATTATCTTCGAGAAGCAATTAAATTTAGAACATTTTTTGATACAAAAATCTTAAATGGTTCGAAATCTATTAGATCTGGTGGCTAAGGTTTACCAGAACATGGAAAATAATTTGTCAAAAAAAAAAAAAATAGTGATCTAATTCTTTTTACAAAATATGGATTTTTCAGGTCATTGCATCGTTCGCTCTTGTAGGAATTTTGTTCCTTCCTCTTGGAATCACGACTTTGTTTGCTTCACAAAGTGTAATATGATTCCACTCCTCTGTTAGTGGGCTATCTCATTTATATGTATTTTTTTTAATACATAAATTTCCTCATAAATATCACCATTTAATAAATTATTTTGCAAAATTAATCAAGGATACGTATAAAATCACATGCGTGTAAATAGTGACAAAAGGTTAATTTGATATTTATTTGATATTTTTAATAGTATAGATATATTATTTACATTTTAAATAAATTTAAGCAACGAATTTGACATTTGATTAGTTTATAGATAATTTGATAATTTAGAAGGAAATTATATATTAACTCTTAATTTTTTGTTTTCTTAATTTTCTTTTATTTAAATTAAAGTTGAGATCAGAAAGATTCAATTTTTTACAGTTTAGTTCCATTAATAAAATACATTATAAATTTATAAAAACGTGTCCAATTGAAGAAGTTTGATTAGATTATATACAGACTAAAAATTTTATAATTAGATTGCAAAATATATAATTAAATGATATAATTTATATTATTTTCTAAAGCCAATAATTATAATTTGAAATTTGAATTTAGGTGGTGGAGATTGTGGATCGCTACGACCAAGAGTGTGTTCCCACTAATTATGCAAAACTCCCAATTCAGTATATTCAGAACAACAATTTAGACAAAACATGTATCAGAAGATTGATTGTTAGTGAAATCACATCCCTCTTAGTTCTCTTTTTATTTTTTATTTTTATTTTCTATTTACCTAAATTTTTCTTTGATTTAAATGCGCATTTTCATGCTTTTTTTTAAAGGTTCCAAAGGCAATGAAAGGTCCAGTTTTTGTTTATTATCAGCTTGATAAATTCTTCCAGAATCATCGCAGGTAAGCCAAAATAGTTTTCTAGTTAATAAAAATGACTATTTTTTTTAGTTATTGTTTTATGAGACAATCAATTAGGATTAGCTTCTTCTACATTTTCCTATCAAATTTCGATAGAAAAATGACTAATTCTTAGCAGTTATTTTGCAAGATTGTCAGATGATGTTATGAGTAGGCGTAAGCTATAAACCGATGAAGGTTGGTATACTAGAAAGAAGATGCAACCGAAATCGGGTTATACTAATTTAAGGTCTTCATAGCTTATAATTTACTCTAATGGTAGCTGATTATTTAGATAGATTGGGGTGGCTCAACATATGAGCATTAGATATTTAGGGTATACAAAATACTGAATATATATATATATTTAAAAAAAGATTCATTAACAATAGAGAAGATCAGCCTCTAAAGCTGAGTACAAGAAGAAGGGAGCACGATCCCAAATTACAGAATTAAGCATACCATAAGAGGCTCTAGCAATTTTATGAGCTACCTGATTAGCTATCATCTTGACAAAAGAAAATGAAACATCATTGAGATCCTCACACAAATAAATGCAATCTTGAATAATGATGCCAAAATCCGATTGATCCGCCACTGGAGATTTAAGAGCTTCAATAACAATTTGCGCATCCCCTTCAACAATTACCTGAGGAATATTTAAATCCTTGAGCCAGCTTAGAGCTTCTCTAAAGCCTGCAGTTTCAGCTATCAAAGGGTCTGTGATGCTAACAAGAGAAACGGAGCCAGCTGCAACAAAATTTCCAAGATCATCTCTGAGAATAAAACCAGCACCAGCTTTGTTTAAAGAAGGAAAATGGCAGAGTCTATGTTAAGCTTGAAGAAACTAGTTTAGGGTCTTTCCCAAGAGGGAGAGTGAGGAGGTTGTTGCGATGGCAACAAGTAAGGTGAGGAACCCAAACCTAAAGCGTCAAACCAATTCTTTAAAAGTGTAAGAGCAGATTTTAAGATTCCATAGGTGGAAGATCTTTTTCCTTTCCTCAGTATTTTGTTTCGATTATTCCAAAGGCTCCAACAAATAGTTGCAACAAGAGAAAGATCCTTCTTAGGAATATGACGAAAGAAGAGGTTTATCCAGTCAAAAAAAGAAGAGCAATTGCCACGAAAAAAACCAATGGAAGAGCTAAGCCAGAAATTCTTGGCAGTAGCACAGTCAACAATTGTATGCAAGGCTGATTCTTCACCTTCACCACAAACCAGGCATATGGAGCTATCTCCTATTTTCCTTCGAGTGAGGTTGAGCTTTTTGGGTATAACATCAGTGGCTGCTCTCCAAAACAAAGTGCTTAATTTTTTGAAGGAATTTTAAGGTGCGAATTTTGTTCCAAATTGGGCTTGGAGGAAAGTGAGAGAGTGAAACCTTATTTTTTTTTTTGCGCAAGAAATTGTAGGCACTTTTGACAAAATAAATGCCTTTTTTGTCAAATAACCAGTACCAAGAGTCAGACAAATTCTTGTGGCTTAGAGTGATTTGAGATATAAGAGTGCAGTCCCGAGCATTAAACGATCTTGAGATCAAGTCATAATTCCAGCAGTTGGGATTTTGCGAGATTAAGTCAGCCACCTTTAAATATTGAGGAAGATGACCTAGATGAGAAGTTACGTAACCATTGAACTCGTATGGGAGCTAATAAGGATTTGTAAAGACGTTAATTGAACTTCGATTTCCAACTCTTCTTCTACAACCCATTTTCAGGGGAAATTTGGAAAATACTGAATATATTGACACCAAATTTTTCTATTTATAATAAATATATAATATGGTAGCCTCATTAGTCTTCCTTTATTAGGAATTTGACTATTCCCTTATTTTAGGGAATTTGAATGCAGTTTGCTATTTACTTTAAGAGATGTTATGTTATTTCATTTAGAAAGATAATTAGCATTTAGACCAAATCATAATAAATCGGTTCTGATAACTGAACTGTTGACGTAATATTTTGGTACCTCATCTAAAACAAACAATTCGGACTGCACGTTATACATTGGTCAGTTTAATGGACAAATGACCCGGAATATTATTGGAACATTACAACCATTGCACTTCTTTAACAGCTATGTTAGGTAATTAATAATGCTAAAATATCGTGGCTTAACTACCTTGACTTTAATGATAAGTATTCAAGTCAGTAGAGCATTATATATAGCTAAACAACATTATAAGTCAGGTATGATATCTCTACTTAACATCACACCTATTTCTCTTCAAGTTTCTGACTTGACCATCAAAGTGTTCCTTACTAGAACTTTTATCGAATTATTTATCTTTCAGGCTATCTACCTTCTTATTAGAAGTCAGGCTATGGATATTTGACTTCAAAAGTGATCTTAGCTAGCAGTCCGGATTACAGAACTGATATCATTTGGAGCAGTGAGCGTCGACAATCTTCCATTATGGATCTTTTTTTTCCGATTTGAAGATCCCACCTAGTCCACTGGTGGAGTAACCTAATAATGCAAATGTTTTGTTGCCACCATTTGTGAGCCATTTTTTCCTTTGGGTGCCACTCCTTCTTTGGCGATGCCTATCATGCCTTTTGTGCTTTCGACAATTGGTTTCAATCCTCGAATGGCTTAAAAGTTCTTGGCAGGTCAAGCACCAACCCCCTATACTACCCATGCTTGCCTCGCTACATTCCGCTCAACTCGTGACGATCTTTTAGATATTGATTGAACTCCTTGCCCATCTGTCCTTTTAGAGTGCCAGCAACCACAAGCAATGCCCTTCTTCGCACTATTTGCAGCTAGTTTAGTCATGACCTTAACAACAAAGGAGTATGAGCAACTATTTGAGGAGCGTATGTAGAAATACCATAACCAGAATACCCTACAGTTCCAAGGCACTTTTTGATCTCCTCTGCCTAAAGACATCTTGGTTGCTCCTTTTTCCCAAAATTAAACTTCCCACTTTATTAAAGTACAATAGTAATACTAATCATTGAGCTCATTTAGATCAATTTAACCATATTATACTTGTTCATACTACACAAGATGCCGCACTTTAAGATTTTTCCCCAAACACTTACTTAGTTTACTCATATTTGGTTTTGAAATTTGACCAAGCATTCTAAGGAAAGTTTTGCGCAATTTAGTAACATTTTCTTAGCCAAGTCTGTTGCTTTTATCCGGCTTGAGAAGGTTTTGCCGATCTAGACCAAGTGCAGCAAAAGGAGGTTGAGCCCCTATGTGCCTTCGTAAAGTGGTTAAACATTATTGCCATGGACATTTAGAATCTCAATTTGGAAGTGGCTATCAACACTCTAAGTCAAAACACCAGATGTCAACACTTCAGTGATTATTTGAGAAAAAAAAAAATCCTCCGACTGATTTCACTGAGCATAAGTCCTAAGTTCATAAGTACATAGAATGAATGTGGCCCATCAACTTCGAGATGCATCCTATCAAAATAAGGATAAGGAAAAAGAGTCCTCTCATAAGCCTGGCCAGAACAAGAACACATAAGGCTGGCCTGGTAATTCTCATCCAATAGGAGGTTCATGTAACTCTAATTGAACCTTTGTTGTATCTAGTCCTTACTCTTAAAGGTGCACTGAGGATTAGATCACTCCTTTGACGATATCACGAACACAAGTTCTATCCTAACTGAACCAGAATGGGCATGTTAACTAGCCTAAACCTATGAGGGAATATCCTAATCGAGATTAGACTTTATACTATGCCTACCATAGAGACTAGGGGCATAAGACGGACGATTACAACCAACTTAAGAGGGAGATCGAGCACCTAGATCAAAAAGGCAATATGCCCTAATTTGTGAAAGGGAACAACTTCAGTGTGTCTTCTAGCATCTCGCCCTGTAGATAAAAGAGGAGCTAGCTCCAGTAAGAAGGCTCCTGCTAGGATTATTCATGTCATTGCAGGTGGCAAATATTATGATGTTTTTTGTGATTCCAAAAATGCAAGGCAAAAAAAGTGTTCTCCCTAAGAGCTAGTTCGTCTACCACAACATACGCCATTCAATTCTATGCAGAAGATGGCACTCATGTTCAATAGCTGCATATTGATGCCCTAATGGTCGAAGCACTACTTCAAGACTTCCTTGTTCAGCCTATCCTTGTGGACATTGGGAATGCGGTTAACCTTATCACTTTGTAAGCCTTCAAAGCCTTAGGTATCTTAGCTAATTTGTTAGAGCTTGTTACCATTATGTTAATTACGATTTCGTGCATGGTAGTTAACATGCCTCTCTTATAATACAATATTTAGCCGACCTTTTCTAGTGGTCGTCGATGCTTACATTTCTATGCAGAAGTCACTACTTTACCTTTCATGGCACTATGGTACTTTGAGGTAATCAAAAGGCTGCTCAGGAGACACATTGGATGTTTCGATTGACATAGCTTGAAAGGCTAAACAAATTGATATGCTCCAAGATGTAGAACTTTTGCAGGGAAGGTGATCAAGATAGCTTTAACAAAAATAAGCATTGAGAAGGATGAGCTCATTGCAGTGCTTTCCATTTTCAACGATGTCTTTGCTTGGCAGACTTCGAACGTTACTGCATCTTGCTCCACGTAATGTCTCATTCCATCAACATTCATCCCGACTCTAAGCATGTGAAATAGAAGAACTGAAACCATGCTCCGAAGCGTCAACTTGCTATGACCCAAAGAGATAGATACTTTGCTTCATACACTATCGGTGCTTGTTTTTTAACTTCCCATTCACCTTAAAAGAAACACTTGATACCCTAACCAAATACCTTTCCACAATATCATACTTGTCTTTGAAAGGTGTTAGATGGTAATCCCTAATTGCTAAATTAATACTTTCAACCAAAGGAAGTTATATAGGTTTTTACTTTTAAGAAATAACTATGCCCCTACTAAATTGAGGCTTATTCCTTAAGTTACTAGGTGAGCTATCGTCAAGGAGCCCATCACCTATCCTACTCCCACCACTACTTGAGCTATCTACCGAACTCATAATCAAATCTACGAAGAGGTGAAAGGAACCAACCTATAAACTACGACAATTATGCCATGAATGCAAAGTAAACAACGACTAGAGTATTACAGGACCACATGCCAACTCTTGCAGCAACAACACATCCATCTCAGAGTAGAACACAAGTGAAGACAAGAGAGGAAATGAGCAAATAAGCAAATGAAGCTCAACTTCGCTCAAATGCCATGTGTACGAACATAAGGGTGCTCTATTCATAAAGAACAAGGCAGTACCAAAATTCAAAATAGGGTAAGCACCAAATTGACCCACCAAATGTTTTTTCGCCTCGATAATTACAACACCTCAGGAAGCTCAAAAGTCACCTAAAAAACTGAAGTTGTGTGCTGACATAAATATTGCATTCTTGGGGAGGGGGGACTTATGATAATCAGACTGTTGACATAATAGTTCGATATACCTCATCTAAAATAAATATCTTGGATTGCATGTAACACTTTGATCAGTTTAATGGATGCATGGCTCAGATTATTATTTGAATATTACAGCCCCTGCACTTTCATAATGGCTACATTAGGTAATTAATGCCAATTAATTACCCTGACTTTAATGATAAGCATTCAAGTACGTAAAGCAGTATATATAGCTCAATAATATTCTAAGTCAGGTATGATTTCTCCACTTAACATCACACCTAACTTCTCTCCAAGTTTTCTAAGTTGACTGTCGAAGTGTTCCTCACCAAAACATTCACCGGATTATTTATCTTTTAGGATATCTATCTCCTTACTAGAAGTCAAGCTGTAAATATTTGACTTCAAAAGTGATCCTAGCTAACAGTTCGGATTATCGAACTGTTATCAAGTTCAAATTAACCTATCATAGACGGTTCAATGGGTTGCCATAACTCATAATCTGATAGTGAGAATGACTATAATTAATAAATAAAAATTACCACATATTTTTAGCAATTATTTTCAAAAATAATTAATTAGAATGAGCTTATCCTCCATTTTCCTTTCAAATTTTGAGTAGCATATATACTTTTGCATTCTAACTTCGTTTTAGTTGTTGATAACTTGCTAGTATATCAACAAAGTTCTAAACTAATAAAAAAAATTCTAATTTTATTTTTTACTACTTAAAATCACTTTAGTCAATAACAAAAGTTTAATTAACAAAATTTTAATTTTACATAACTAAAAATATTTATTATATCCCAAAAAACGGTCACCAACTCACTATTCATCTGTTTAACTAGAAATTAATTTTATGTTTTTTCATTGAATGAGAAGAAGAGAAAAAAAATCGGTTTATAGGAAATTTGATTTTCTAACTTTCTTTTTCAAACTCCCTTTTTTTTTTTCTCACCAAATGTATCAAAATTGTAGAGAAATGGAAAAACATTAATGTATATATTACTTCATTACAAAAACTTTTTGTAAAGTTATATTATTAAAGAGAACATATTTGATTTTCTTTTCTTTTATATATACATCAAAACTAGAGGAAAGATTATTCAGTGGACGGTGCATGGGAGCATATTTAATCAAATGACGAATGCATATTGACTGTATTGTCATTTGATCAAACGGTGTGTATCCGTACACCAGCACAATACACACTAAATTAACATTCTAACTAGAGAGAGGAAATATTTTTCTTCCCCTATATAAAATGTAACTTAAAATAAATTTCTTTCACATAATTTTGTCACCAAACAAAATTTTCTAAAATTCTTTCTATTTAAAAAATCTCTAAAGCCTAAAAGAAAACAAAGTTTTCTTGAATTTAGTTACTTTAGAGACATTTATTATAGTATTGTCCTATTTGACATGGTTGTAGGTATGTAAGAAGTAGAAGTGACAAACAGCTTCAAAGCAAAACATATGAAGGAGAAGTGAAGGATTGTAAACCAGAAGACATGATTAGGGGAAAGCCAATAGTTCCATGTGGTCTTGTTGCTTGGAGTTTATTTAATGACACTTATGGCTTTAAATTGCAAAATAAGGCTTTATTTGTCAACAAAAAGGATATTGCTTGGAAGAGTGACAAGGAAAGTAAATTTGGATCTGATGTCTTTCCTAAAAACTTTCAATCTACTGGTTTTATTGGAGGTCAAATTCTTAATTCTAGCTTGCCTGTAAGTTCCTTCATTGATTTTTAGTATTTATTTATTTTAATAAATTATGTTTATGGTATATAATTTTATTGAAAGACAATTCGATGCGAAGTGCGCGGGTGCATTCCAATGCTACGCACCATTCAATTGGTTGATCAAATTGTATTGACTATTTTTGTCAGTCGATCAGATAGTACATAGCTCATAACACCCGCGCATCATGCACCAAATTAACGCTCAACTTTATCACTTAAATATTCTTAAACTTCAATCTTTATCTTAAAAATCTCTAAAATTTAATTTTGGTCCACCTATATTAATTGATGTGATAACTTATTTTAATTTTTGAGTCCTCTCATTCTCTATCTCCTGTATTTTGAAAGGAAAAATTTTACCAAGTTCATGAATTTTTCATGAATCAAGTTAATGAGTGCCATCTACAAATGGTAATCATCATTATACTCATTTTTCAACCATCTGATCTTACGTGTCATTTTCATATTGACCTGATTCATAAGCTTTTCACACATATAGCATTTTTTTCCATCTTCAAAAGTCTCATTTTGTCCCTTTCTTCCACGGTTACCACAACCACTTCCACCATCAATTGATACAGAAAGGAGAAAAAAACATATTTTTTGAATTATAAAAATTGCTATGTATGTTAGGTTAATTTCATTCATGGTAACTGTACTTATGTTTTAATATCGAGTCGGTTATAAAAAAAATGTTTGATAAAAATAACTCAACTTTTAAAATTACAGCTAAACTCAAAATTCTAATTTTGATTTTTAATACTGAATAATATTCAAAAAGTATCACGAGAAACTTTTCAATATATGTTATGTGAATATTTTAAGTTGATGTGGCTTGCAACCTTAGTGTTCCGATACCATATTAATGATTTTTCCTATTAAAATGACTCTAGTTTTGATATTTCAAAAGTTGAGTTATTATTTTGAAAAAAAAAAACTTTCTGTAACTGAGTTATTATTAGCATATAAATTTGATGATTATGGAAAAAATTAACTCTACATATTATTCCATTTAAAAATTAATTTGACTGGTAGTCGCTGAATTTTAACTCTCTTGATATGTTGGTCAAAATATCAATTTATATTTCTGACCAGTTATAGGGCTTAAAATCATATATAAGTTGATAGCTTTTCTTGGTACAATTTAATCTTTTCAACTCTACGGATTATAAGAGGTAAATTTATTTTACTATGGAGAAATTAACGCTCCAACTAAACAATTGGATGGATGAAATGTTAAGATATAAATTTTATGTTACACAAATTAAACTTTAGAGATTTATAAGTTAACATTTTGAAATTTAGGGACGTTACTGTAATAAATCAGATCTTAATTTCTTTACATATCATAAATTAGTACCCAAAAAAATAACATATAGACAATTTGAAAATTTAGTATTGATGTTAATTTGGGATTTAACAGCTTAGTGAACAAGAGGATTTGATGGTTTGGATGCGTACAGCAGCATTGCCAACATTTAGAAAAATCTATGGAAGGATAGAGACAGACCTTGAAGCCAATGATGTGATTGAAGTTGAAATTCAAAACAATTACAATTCTTATGGTTATGGGGGAAAGAAGAAGTTAGTGCTCTCTACAACAACTTGGATTGGTGGCAAAAATGATTTTATAGGCATTGCATATCTGGTTATTGGTGGGTTGAACTTGCTTCTGGCTATCAGCTTCATACTCATTTATGTTTTCAAGCCAAGGTCAGTTCATTATTCAATATCTTTTATCTATTACCTATACAAAATTTCTTTGATTATATAGTTTGACCACAACAAAATTTTGGATTAATTTTATTTATAATTATTGAATTTATATTCTAATAACAATTTCATCTTAAAAAAATAAAAATAGAAAAACACCATAAAAGTGGCTCAGCTAGTTTTTGAAAGATTTACTACTAAAATTACTTTAAAAATAATGAATCACATGTCATTTTGAAACATTCATGTAACAAATTATGAAAGGTTGCACGTGATATTTTGTGAAATATTATGACTTTTCGGTTAAAATACCTTTAATTATAATATTTTAAATATTGAGTTATTTTTACGGAACAATTGTTTTTAGTAATCGATTTGTTATTAAATAAGTTTAGTAACTATGGAGAAAATTAACTTAAAAAGTACTTCATAATTTACTTTACATTTTCTTTAGTTGGAGAAAATGAAATCACTTATCTCAAAAGAATTATATTTCATTTTTATTTAGTATAACAAACTACTTTTCTAGATTATTCTTTTAGTCTTTACTAGATCTGGCAATTTTTTATCCGATCTGAAAATTCAATCCAAATTAATTCAAAAATAGTGACCTGAATCCAAAATCGAACTTGAAAAAAGCCTAAATGAGTCGAAACTTTTAGAATCGAATCTCACCCAAACCCGAAATCTAAAAAATCCGTCTAAAAACACCTAAAATCCAACCTAAACATGTGACTCGAATTTTTTCTATTAAATTTTATTTTGAGTCATATATATATATATATGTGTGTGCGCGCGCGCGCACGCGCTCGTGCATGTATGTATATACGTATGTATGTATTAAAACTATATTGTTTTATTAATATAACTATTCCAATTTTTTTATAAATTAGATTTAATGGAAAGAAAAAATAAATATTTAATATTTTAAGTTTTGCCTGCAAAAGATAAAATGATAACAATAATTAAGTGATATATAGTGTATATTGTATTTTACTATTTATATTCTTTGAATATTTCCTTTTTTGATCTTTCTTCATTCTATGCCCTAATCTGTCATTGTTCTGTTGCTCATGGCTCATCCAGCATCTTGCATTGCCATCGCCGCTCAATTTTGCTCTTTTGATTTTTCTCTAATCAAATCATAACATTTTACACTTAAAGAGAAAGCAATGCCCCAAAAATCACGAGTCTGTAAATAGTACATTCCTGACCGTGAATAGTACTTAAGGATTGTGAATAGTATGTTATAAGGTGAATAGTGCCACCTGAAATATGAATAGTATTTTTTTGGGTTATTAATAGTGTCATTTGAGACAAAATTGGATGATTGAATTTGAAGAGAAAATAAGTCCATTTAAAGTGTTAGAAATTAAAATTAAAATTCAGGTTACAGTTTCATAGTAAATAGTGATATATATTTGACCAGTAGTCAAAGTTGATCTGGGATACCCAAAAAGTCAAATTGACCTATATGATGAGTTATTTATGATATCAATTATGCATTTTAGGTAGGGAGAAAATTTATTAATTATGTCATAATTTATTTGAAAAAAAAATAAATTATAAGACAAGAGAATGAGGAATTTTGATGACTTTTAATCAAATAATAACACATCCAATTATGGCTATTGGTTTATTTTCAACCATCCCAATAAGAGGTGTTATAAAGAGGTGTCTCCTTCCTTTCTCTGGTAAACTTTCTATTCTAATTATTATTTCAAAATTTAATATAGTTTATTTTTTTCTTCTACTGATTGAGGAAAAGAGAGCACACAAGGAGAAATAAAAAGAAAGAAAACAATAGTGTTAATGGTTTTTATACAAGTAAATATATAAAAATGTATAAAACATTACTAATAAGTCAGTTAGTTTGATTACAGTGATCTTTGGATACTAAAAAACAAACAAAATCGATATAAGTGAATTTTTATTTCAAAAACTGAACCGATTAATAAAAACAAGACCAAATATAATGAATTGCTTATAGTTCGGTCCGATTTTTTAGTTTTAACAATAACCTGAAACCTGATAAGAGCCACCCAAAAAAAAGAAAAATGACCCAACTTAAAAAATGATGAAAAATTGAAAACCTAAAAGGACTTATATCCGAAGCATTTACCATGTTATATTGCACCTCACTTAAAAAAGAATTTTTTTTTTAAGGTTTGTAATTACAATCTAAATTTAATGAAATTTATCTTTCACTGCAATTGTGACCAAACCATATAAATTTAGTAGTCAATACTCTAGGAGTAATTAAATAAATTGGGGGATCTCAACTCGTCTAATAAAAAAATATTTTACACTACATAGACTTTCGAATATACTCTTACATATTAGCTTGCTGACACTGAATATTTTAGCAGGACTAAACGTTCTAGGAAACTTATCAAACAACTTTTTTACATCTTTAAATTATTTAAAATGTCCCCACAAACACCTCAAATGATCCCTTTTCTTGAACAAATTTAAGTATGTAAATAATGAGATATTCTAAACACTTTCAGCAAGTTGAAATGTGTAAGAAAATGTTCAAAAATTAGGGTCAACAAAAAGTTATTTTCTTTTTTCTTTCTTTTCTTTTTAAGGGAATTTATGTATATTTAACCCATTAATTTAGGTAATCTTGTTTATACATAATTTACTATTAACTTTATTAGAATCATACATATAGTAGATAATATAAAACATAAAATCAGCGTGAACCTAAATGCTAATTATTGTTGGGTTTGTGATTCTGAATTCAGTTTGAATTTTACTACATATGAATTTTTTCTAACTGGAACTTAGAGTAATTGTTTCGTTTTGGACAAGTTTTATTTTTGGTTCAGAATATAAGTTAAGACTTTTTTTTTATTTTTATACTAAATAGGAAGTCTTGATTCTCTAAAAGTCTTGTCAACTTGAAACATAGGCTCCATTAATACCCATACGTTATGTTTCTTTATGTGCGGTAGAATATGAATAGAGAAGCTATCAAAATTAAAAGGGATTTTGTGTGAACCTCATATGTGAATACTTGGTGTGTTTTTGTGAGATCTGTGTGTTTTTAGGCTCACAGTGATTGTACTTCATTGAGAGTGTGAGGTTTTTCTGGTGTAATTGGATTATAGGGTTTGAGTATTGTACCCTATTTTATGTCTCCTTTCTTATTATGATTAGTGGATTTTTGGTCCTTTTTGCCTATGGATGTAGGTTTAGTGCCGAACCAAGTTAAATTTTCTGTGTGATTATTTTTCTCAATATTTTGTCTATTATTATTTTTGTTAATCACATTTTTACCTAGAAGTAAATATTTTTGTTCTAATGCTTATAGGCTTTTTAATCATAACAAGTGATATCAAATCCCGGTTCACATTTTGTTTATTATTTGATTTAGGTCAATTATATGGCAACAACAAAATTTGAAATTGAGAAGTATGTTCACTATATTAATTTTGTCCTTTGGCAAGTTAAGATGAAGGCGACTTTGGCACATATGTTCTTCAAATTGGAGAATGTGGAAAGAATTTTGATTGGGTCAAGAGAATTTAAGTCAATGTGGAGAATTGTTGGGTGACTCTGAATTCAAGTTAATTAAGATGGAGATTGTTGGATTTATGACTTTGAATTCAGTTTGTATTCTACAACATATAATTTCTCCTAATTAAAACTTGGAGTACTTGTTCTGTTTTGGGCAAATTTTGTTTTTGGTTTGAAGTACAAGTAAAAATTTTTCTATTCTTAAACTAGATATGAAGTCTTGGTTCTCTAGAAGTCTTGTCAACTTGAAATATAGACTCTATATATTGAATTCATACATTTGACATGCATTTCACGCAGAAATACTAAAATCATCCAAGATCATAATATGTATGGAAAATCATAAAATCCCATCAACAAATGGCGAACTGTATGAAAAAGATTCATGATATAAATACCTCTTGTAGAAATCCAATCTTTAATCTTTAAGAACCAAACCAATTTTCAAGAAGAAAAAATTCAAAGGGAAAACAGAGAGAATTTCCTTTTCTCTTGTATGTCTTTCTTTGTACTTTCTTTATTTTTTATAGTTTAGTATCCTAAGTGGTAACTGACCACTAGGATAATTGAAAAGAAAAGAAAAGTATAAAATAAACATAAATTAATTAATTAATTATTATTTAATCAAACCGGGTTGGATCCCATGTTGGGTGACCTGACCGGTTTTTCGACACTATAAATACCCATAAGCGATGTTTCTTTTTGTGCTGGAGATTGTGAATAGAGATAGCAGAATTGAATTGAGAAAGATTTGTGGTGAATCCAATATGTGAACACTTTGTGTGTTTTGTGAACCTCTTTATGTCTTTTAGGCTCATATTGTGATAGTAATATTATTTTTTTTTTCTTTTTATACTTCTCTTTTGATTATAATTAGTGGATTTTTGTTATCCTCTGCTCACAGATGTAAGTTTAGTACCGAACCACGTTAAATTTTCAATGTACTTATATTTCTTAATAATTTGTTTATTGTTATTTTTATTGATCGTATTGTTTAACCCACAAGTATTGTTCCGCTCCGCGTGTGCCTTTTAATCCTAACGATTCTATATGATAATAATTCTCAAATTTTGTATGATTATTTTGTGTTATGCAGACCTTTGGGTGATCCCGCCTATTTGACTTGGAACAAACAGACAACAAGAAGAACTAATTAGGTCATTTTATTACTTCTCAATTGTGAGTTATATTTGTCCTTCCATGATAACTACTCTGTTGAATATCATTTCAAGTTGCAACATGTACACATTTTCATTCTCATGCATCCAACATGGTATATAATGGTTCACAAATCTTCCAGTCTGAGTATTTTCTTGATTCAAAAATGATGTTTTCTTTCTTTCTTTCTTTTATTTATGTTATTAGTAGATATATATAAGAATACCAGAGAAGATATGTATTCAACAAATCACTTTCTCTACTTTTTTTTTTTTTAAAAAAAAACAACCTAAGAAAAAAGAAATCACTTTCCCTAGGGTTTTGATCATTTGGTTCCACAAAAGGGTATTAATAAGAGATTGTGGTCGAGTAGTTTTAGATGTTCCCTTTTCTAGGATAAATTTGATTCACAAAACAATTCGGGTTTTGCGAATATATATATGTTAAATTTGAACATCATTTTGATTTCAAATGATCTTTATTATTATTATTATATTATTATTATTATTATTATTATTATTATTAACTTTTGCAAAGTGTAGTGTTCAAATACACTATTTTCTGCTATCCAGGTTGCTTACTTTCGAAATTTCGAGCCATTTTTAGGTGTCTGCTAAGATACTCGTAACTTTAAGTCTACAATATTTTTTGATCATAGTTTAGAAAGCAAAATATGTGGACTATTAAAAGTAATAGGCAACATGTTGAATGATATTAAATAAAATAAAATAAAGAAATGATAGAATCTTGCATCTTTATACGAATTTTAAAGTAAAAGTATAAAAGAGAGTGAAGAGGCAACATCTTGAAAGATATTAAATAAAATAAAGAGTTAATTACAGTTTTAGTCTTGAACTATAGGGTATTTTTTAATATACATTCAAAGCTTACAATTTTGGTCACATCCTTCAGTTCTTTTTAATTAAGGAATTCTATCAACAAATTCGTTAAATGTTAAAAGAAAAGATGGAACCCACGGCTAAGCTGAAAATAGTAAATCAATTAAAATTTAACGGATTTGTTGGCAGATTCATTTAATTGAAAAGAACTAAAAAATAGAGACCGAAAATGTAAGCTTTCAAAATACAGTGACAACATTAAAAAATATCTTATAGTTCAAATCTAAATTTATAATTAATCCTTAAATAAAATAAAGACTTTTACACTTTTCATGGTGATTTTAAAGTAAAAATACAGAAGAGAATGACAAATGAACAGGCATAAATAAAATAAAAAAAAAATGATAAAATCTTCTACTTTTTATACTGATTTTAAAGTAAAAGTACAAAGGAGAATGATAAAGTGAGGTGCTTTTTAAAATGTAGGTTCAATCAGTCACACAAATAATAATGACAATAATAACAATTTTTTTGATCGGAAAAGTTGAAACTTTCATTAATTTGAAAATTCTAAACAAACGATATCGATGATCTCACGTGGAGGAAAGTGGTTCCATGGAATGCACCCATTACAAGACTTAGCAAACGCAACTAAATTATGAGAAGCCCTATTATCAGAGCGAAAAAAAAAAAAAAGACAAAAGAACACGGGGGAAAAAAATCACACAAACTCCATATATGTCTTCTACAATAGCACAGATCTCCCAAGGGCAATCTCGAGCTTTGTTTAAAACATCAACAGGTGTCTTTGAATCAGCTTCAAACGAGACAGAAGATAGCTGGAGTCTGTAAGCAAGTCGCACAGCCTCTCTTAATGCTAAGGCTTCACCAACTAAAACTGAACTAGCAGGAGAAGAACCCGCTCTCATATCCATAATGAAACCAAACTGATTTCGGCAAAATAACAGCCCAAAAGCAGGTATTAGAAACTTTACCAAAGGAAACGTCCGAATTTATTTTGAAGGAGGCAGCATCGGGGGGTAGCCAAATAGAAGGATGACTAGTTCTAGCAGGATGTTCGCTAGCAGGATAATGATTGGCATTCAAGAACTCTGCCACTTGACTGTCACCTAATGAAGCCCAACGAATAGGATTTGGGAATTCATTATGAAAGATCATGGCATCTCTCATTCTCCATATGGCCCATAAAATATAGGCAGCATGTTTCAATATGTGTAGATGCATCCCCTTGAGTTGAAAGAGCATAGACCACCCAAGGATAAAATAGTAGGAAGCATTGTTTTCAGGTTTGAAGTTGAGACTGAACGCGAACCATGTTGCTTTTGTTGCTTCACACCTAAAAAATAAATGGTCCAGAGTCTCTTCTTCTTAGAGTACAGAAGGCATAAAGGATAAACATCCATGCCTTTTCCACTGAGATTTGTAGCAACACTGATGATGTTTTTGGCCATCTTCCATATAAATGCTTTAATTTTTTCTGGGAGGGATACGTTCCAAATGGATTGCCAAAATCGTTCATCAGGTTGATGGGATGTGGAAGGAGAGTTTCTGGATGCTGTTTTAGATTTTTCTGCCATAATTCTGTGATAACACGAACGAACTGGGAATGCCCCACTACTTGAATAGTGCCAAATCCAATGATCCTCCCCTGCTTGTTACCTAACGGAATGTGCAAGATGGCTTTACTGACCGCTTGTTTGTTCCATCCTTGGCCATGAGGTAGGATTAAATTGTTGACTCTGTGGCAGTTCTAGAATTCAGTAAGCCTTAGCTCTCACTCTGAACTTTGTCAGAGACAACGCCCACGACTGGTTCCATAAACAAGTATTTATCCTCGACACAATATTTTACTGTCCCAAGAAGCAACTGAAAAGATGGGTGAATTGAGTTCCTTTTTGTTTGACAAAAACTTTTTCAGTGGTGGTGATGTCTGTAATAGAAAGAAAGAGAAAAGGATACAAAAAATTTATAGAAGTTCGGCTAATATAGTCTACGATCATCTCACTCAAGGTTCTTTATTGAGTTTCTACTCTATTGAATTCCCTTAAAGGTGAAAATCAAATCTTTACAATATTTTTTTTTCCTTTGGTTGTATCCTACAACCTTAGAAGCCAAAATTACTCACACTCAATACTCACAAGTATAGTGTTTATTACCACCCGAGAAATAATTTTTTAAAAGAAAACCACCATCTCTCTTGATAAAGCCATTTCTGACCTTATCGGGAGGTACGCCGGGCACTGTACAATATTGTCCGCTTTGGGCCGGAGCCCTCACGGTTTTGTTTCTGGGGCTTTGCCCCAAAAGGTCTTGTACAGGTGAAGGGTGTCCATGGCCTTTATATGGCCTACTTCAACCACTTCAACAGCCGATGTGGGATTCATGATAGCATTGCTATCACTATTCCCCCTCCCGAGAGAGGGCTCCGGCCCAAAGCGGACAATATTGTACAGTGCCCGGCGTACCTCCCGATAAGGTCAGAAATGGCTTTATCATTTGGTGCTTTCGTTGAGAAACGAGGCCAGCGCCCGTTCGGCAGCGCCCAAAGCGGCCAGTCCCGACAAGCGGCCAGTCCCGTAAGCGGCCAGCACCGAGCCCTCTCTCGGGAGGGGGAATAGTGATAGCAATGCTATCATGAATCCCACATCGGCTGTTGAAGTGGTTGAAGTAGGCCATATAAAGGCCATGGACACCCTTCACCTGTACAAGGCCTTTTGGGGCAAAGCCCCAGAAACAAAACCGTGAGGGCTCCGGCCCAAAGCGGACAATATTGTACAGTGCCCGACGTACCTCGCGATAAGGTCAGAAATGGCTTTATCATTTAGTGATAGCAATGCTATCATGAATCCCACATCGGCTGTTGAAGTGGTTGAAGTAGGCCATATAAAGGCCATGGACACCCTTCACCTGTACAAGGCCTTTTGGGGCAAAGCCCCAGAAACAAAACCGTGAGGGCTCCGGCCCAAAGCGGACAATATTGTACAGTGCCCGGCGTACCTCCCGATAAGGTCAGAAATGGCTTTATCATTTGGTGCTTTCATTGAGAGACGAGGCCAGCGCCCAAAGCGGCCAGTCCCGACAAGCGGCCAGTCCCGTAAGCGGCCAGCGCCGAGCCCTCTCTCGGGAGGGGGAATAGTGATAGCAATGCTATCATGAATCCCACATCGGCTGTTGAAGTGGTTGAAGTAGGCCATATAAAGGCCATGGACACCCTTCACCTGTACAAGGCCTTTTGGGGCAAAGCCCCAGAAACAAAACCGTGAGGGCTCCGGCCCAAAGCGGACAATATTGTACAGTGCCCGGCGTACCTCCCGATAAGGTCAGAAATGGCTTTATCATCTCTAAAAGTACTTTTCCAAGTCTTCCCGAAGAGATTTCCCTTTTGAAACATTTCCCACACTCCTCCAAGTATATCTTTCTCTTTGAACAACTTTTTTTATGGATTGACTTGAATTTGAACTCATAGCAAAAAGTGAATTTCTTCACAATTTTCCTTCCTTGGAGTTGTTTGGTTTATCCTTGGAGAAAAGTGTAGTTCCCTTATATATTGAACTTTGAAATACTTTTTTTTTTGTATAGCACAATTTCCTCTAAAAAAAGTGTAGTTCCCTCGAACTTTCTTCTTCTCTATATTTTATGTGCTTTTTAACTCTTGAGGTTTTGCTCAAAGAAAAGTTATGATTGCTGCTTAAATTTTCAACCTTTATATAGTCTTCATGTAACGGTGAATCCAAAGGGTTACACACATATAAGAATTAAGGTTTGAGGTGAAAACCAATGTATAAAAATGACATGAGATGTCATGGTAATTTGTTTGATAAGTTGGTAAGAAAAAAATATAGAGAAGAGGACAAAAAGTTTCATGTGCAGAAAAGGCCCAGTAGGCCTGATCAGCGCATAAAACTTTCTATGAGCTGGAAACTGTTCTTTAGAGCCCATTTGGAATTGGATGCAGCTAATAATTAATATGGGACTTCATTAATATGCTATAAGGCTTTATTTAAGGTTTGAATGGTTTTGGAGCCCATTCAAATGCACAGGCCCAGTCTGTTGAGGCTTTATGGCAGAATTAGATTGTTGGGCTAATAAGTATCACTTAAGCCCACTCGAATGGTCCAAGCCTAATTAGAAGTTACAACTATTATGACATATAATTTGACCTATGAAGTGTTTAAATACACCTTAAAGTGGGATTCAAGGAATAGAAGAGGATTAGATAGAAGAGGATTAGAAGTCTAGTTCACTCAAAACCCTAATTTTCTCTCTCCTTCATTTTCTCTTTGGTAGTCGAATTGGGTTTACTAGTCTCTAACCCAATTTCGACTATTGCTACCCCTTAAGAAGGTTTGTAGACCTTATTTCTTATGTGGATACATAGAGGTGCCTTGAAGTATGGATATTGGTGGTCTACGACAACACGGTGCGACATTTTACAACTATTCAACAAACACCTGTTGTAAAGTTATGAACTTTAGCTAGTAAATTCAATTCTTTTGACTAAATCATGCTATATAAGTTTACAAGTTTTTAAATTTCCACCTTCCTATATATGATGCATGTTACTTGTGAACTTTTAGAGAGAATTCTGGATGAGACTAAATGTTAGTTGGATCAGATGGTTGTATGTGCTTTCTCACTTCTTCAAGGAGCAGCATATGGCTGGTGGAAGCTAGTGTTGAAGAATCCACGGTTACCTGATCCTATGACTTGGGAGTTCTTTAACCAAAAATTTAAAAAATGATTTGTCACTAAAGCTTATGAATGAGCTAAATGGAAATAATTCTTGAATTTGAGGCAACTAAACATATCGGTTGTTGGGTATGAGAAAGAGTTTAGTTGCCCCAGTAAATGCACTTTGGAGCCTGTCTTAACGGAGACTTTCAGATGCCATCAATTTGAAGATGGCTTGAATGACTCCATTAAGGAGTATTTAGTAGCAGTTACTTCTTTACAGTGTGTTATCATTAGCTTGTTCAAGTGGGTATGCACATAGAAAAGCCAAAAATGTCTGAAAGAGAGAGAACAGAGAAGGGGTTTCTTTAGAGGTGGCCTTGCTTTAGGCAAAAAAATCTCATGATTCATAGGATTGATCCACAGCATAATAATCAGCATATAATTTAGCCACCAAGGATAGGTAACAGGGCTATTCATCAGCACTCGATGTTAGTAAAGGCTCATTGGCTGGTCAAGGAAGTGGAACATTAGAGTGTCCATATTGTGCTAGGTGATATTGGGGCAATTGTAGGTCATTGACTAGAGCCTGTTTTAGATATGGAGTCACCAATCACTAAATAACGAATAGTATTTAAGGTCAAGGACATAGTAGAGCCTCTCAAGGAAGTAGATGAGCATCTAATGCACTTGTTGCATCTATAGTATGTGGCAGAGTTCAATATGGGTTGGGCCAATTTAGACCCAACTCAAGTGCAACATCTGAGATTATGGACCATTTTGTTGCACCAGCAAGTTCAGTATGAGCATAAGCTATATGAGCACGAGGTCATCAGGATGCACATGAAGTTATAGCTAGTATCTTTTTTCTCTTTGACCTCGATATGCATACTTTGATAGACCATAGTTCTACACATTCATAAATATGTACTCGGGGTCTAACTAATAAAATGTCATCAGTAGATCGTTTAAAGTATGATACACATGTGACCAGTCCTTTGGGCCATAGTGTGATTATAAATAGAGTATATAAAAATTGCCAGTTATGATTCATGGTAAAGAATTTGTTGCTGACTTGATAGAATTACTATTTTATGAATTTGATTTGATTTTGGGAATTGATTGGTTATCTAAGCATCAGGCTATAGTTAATTGTTGTTCAAAGGCAGTCGCTCTTAAACGCGTTGATCATTTGGAAACAAGAGTGTATCGTATTTGGTCTAGTTCTTTGACCAATGTCATATCAGCTATGCAAGCAAGAAGACTTCTTAGAAAAAGGTTGTAAGGCTTTTTTGGTATTAGTAATTGATTTAAAAAGAGAGAAAGTGATAATTGATTTAAAAAGGGAGAAAGTGAACGTGCAAGATATATTGATAATAAATGAATTTCTTGATGTGTTCCTGTAAGAGTTAATAGGTTTTTCCTCTTGAAAGAGAAGTGGAGTTGTCTATCGAGTTTATGTTTGATACAACTCCTATCTCTAAAGCACCATACAGAATGGCTACTATATAATTAAAGGAATACAAGGCCCAGTTGAAGGAACTTCTAAAAAAAGGATTTCATCTGAACTAGTGTGTCACCTTAGGGAGCGCTAGTCTAATTTGAAAAAAAGAAGAATGACACCCTTCAGATGTGCATTGATTTTAGGCAATTAAATAAGGTGACTATGAAGAATAAGTATCCTTTGACAAGAATTGAAGACCTCTTTGACTAGTTGAAAAGTGAAGGGGTATTCTTCAAAAATTAACTAGTGGTTAAGATACTATTTGCTTTGGGTTAAGGATGTAGATGTTTTAAAAACTACATTTAGAACCCGATATGACCATTATGAGTTACTAGTAACGCTTTTTAGGCTAATCAATGCACCAGTTGCTATCATGGACTTGATCAATAAGGTGTTTAAGCCCTACTTAGATCAGTTTGTTGTGGTATTCATTGATGATATACTGGCTTATTCTAAAAATGAATAGAAATATGCGCATCACTTGTAAATTATGTTATAAACTCTTAAGGAGAAACAATTGTATACTAATTTAAGCTAGTGTGAATTTTGACTTAAAGAAATTTCTTTCTAGTGTGAATGACTTAAAGAAATTTCTTTCCATAGGCACATTGTTTCTTCAAAAGGCATCAGGGTGGATCCCAGTAAAATAGAGGCGATTGTTAATCAGAAGTCGCCTTGAAATATGACAAAGGTAAGAGGTTTTTTTGGACTAGTTGGTTATCATCACTGGTTTGTAAAGGGATTTTCTGTAATTGCTTCCTCATTTACTAAGCTACTCCGAAAAAGAGTTACTTTTGTATGGACTAATAGATGTCAAGTTAGATTTGACCAGTTAAAAAGGATGCTCACATAAGCTCCAATTTTGACATAATCAACCATCGATAAAGAATAAGTTATGTTCTATGATGCTTACAAGAATGGTTTGGGTTGTATTATACTATAAGATGAGAAAGTAGTGGCTTATGCTTCAAGGCAATTAAAGCCTTATGAATAGAATTACCCTACTCAGAACCTGAAATATTTGTAGCAGTGATGTTTGCTTTGAAAATATGGCAGCACTACCTATAGTGACTGCACATAAAGATGATGACAAGTTACAGCATAATGTGTAAGCAGTACAAAAAGGGAAAGTTCAGTCCAAGGTGTATAGGCCTTTATGAGATCCTTGAAAGGATGGAACCAATGGCTAGGTTAACCCTTCCTTAAGAATTAGCTAAGTTGCACAATGTTTTTTATGTTTCAATGCTAAGGAGATATTGATCAGATGCCTCACATGTGCTCTTTTGCATGAAATATAAGTTTAACTAACTTTCCATATGATAAGAAAGTAATAAGAATCTTAGCTAAAGAGGTGAAACAGTTAAAGAGCAAGTCAATTTCCCATGTAAAGGTATTATGGCAACATCATGGAATAGAAGAGGCAACTTGGGAAACTAAGTCAACCATGAGGGCTCAGTATTCGCAATAGTTTAAAAGTTTAGGGCAATTTCATAATTAACTTAGATTGAGATACAAATGCATGAATAAACATAAGACATGGGCTAATATGTAAATAAAGTGAAGATGCATGCTATTTGTAAATTAAAGAAGATTATGGATTAAAATCATAAATACATAAAGATTATAGTGCCAGCTGATGATACTTTAATAGTAGGCATTCTAGAATTTGGGAAAGAATTCTTAAAGGAAGAAAATCTGGTTTCACCAAAACATTTTGGGGAAAATCTCAGATTTCTTCTCCTCTTGTTCTCACCAAAATACACTCACTCATCTCCTTAAGAACATTAAAAAAGGAAAGGGAAGAATTAGTGGTAGCAAAGGCAACGTATGGTAACTTTAAGTGTTAATCTAGCTTTTCTTCCATCTCTTTTATACTCTAGAGTAAAAGGATTGTGCTATGAAATGAGTCAAGAATTGATTTTTGTTCACCTTGTGATTTAATGGAAGAATAAGCAAAACGAAATGGCAAGAAGGAAGTTTAAGCTAAGATAAGCTTTGTTGACAAGGTTTGGGAAAATTATTCACTTATATGTGTGTGAATAAACTTTGCATGGAACATGAAGTTATATACGTTGGAATTGATCTATTGTTGCTAAAATTTGGTTGAGTTATGAGTGTTGGATTGACTGGTGAATTTCCACTTAGAGCTTAAATTGTGCTTATTTTGCCAATTTGTGTGTATATGGTACATAAGGGGTTCTATGGACTACATGGCCAAAGTAACACCTTAGAACATCTTGGAATGTTAGAATATGCATGTAAATGAACTAAGAAAAATTTTAGAGTAATTGGAGCTTGGAGGCACTCTTGGGGCCCAACATAATAAAACAAAATGATGTCATTGTGAGTGATATAAGAGTAGTAAGCAATATTTTAGGTGTAACTCTCCCTAGACCTTCAATTAAGGTGAATCTCATTTTGTAGAAACTAAACTCATAATGGAGTAACTTTCATAAAGAATTTATAATCCAATTTTCTCTCCAACTTAACCAAATATTAACACAAAGATAGAGCAACAGTTCAATCTCTGAAGAAGTATCTAGAAATAGTCTGTAGTGTTTTGGCTATCAATACCATTTTATAGGTCCAAATAACTTGATTCTTGATTAATTGGAAAGCTAAAATATAGAGGAATTTGTTAGAAGGGCATATTGGATGATGCATTTTCAATAGGAAAAATATAGATCAATCTAGATTATAAAAGTTGCCGGATTGTTAAACACTAAATGTTGATTCTACCCCTTTGAATTAACCCTCATGGCTATCACAAAGTTGTGATTGATATTTCAAAAATTATTTTTTAATTCTATACCCTCCCAATTAACCCTCACGGCTATCACAAAGTTGTGCTAGCCATGAGCCCCCTGTTTTACATAAAAACATGAGTGTTATTTTCATAAATCAACCCCAAACTTAAATAAAGCATATTCCTTAATACATAATGTAAGTATACTATCTATTTAGAACCATATGATGTATAAATATGCTTGTGACTTGGAATAGTGTTCATAAAAGTAATGGTTATATGCTTAATAGTACACAAAAATGTTGATATGAACAAAGGATATTAAAAGTACATATGATTATGTATGCCTAGCATTTGTTATATGACCTGTGCATGCCTATATGACTACTGAATAACTGTAATAATATAAAGAGGGGTAAACCCATAAGCAAACACCTAAACTTGTTAACAAAAATCATTTGTATAACAGGGTGAATTATACTCTAGTAGCAATATTGGTCTTATTGTGGTGATTGGGTAAGTTTAAAATTGAAGTTTGCTAAATTCTAGACTTTAGGGTGATTGAATTAAGGACTTGATTGCATAAACAAATTAAGTTTCAGTGGCCATATTGTAAAAGTGCATGATTAAGATTAGTGGATGTTTAATTAATAGATAATGGTGATTAAGTTAACAAAATCAGATTGGGTAGAAGTAGTGGAATCCAAGTGTCCATTTCTGCCTTTGCCACCTTGACTTGTTGCATGCAATATAAGTGTTTTAAAGAGAGAGAAAATCCATCTTTGTTGCATGTGGATCGGCCACTCCTCCTTCTCCTTCTTCCTCTTTTTCTTCATTTCCCTTCTTTCTTTAGTCAATCTTCTATAATTTCTGCTGGTTTGAGTCTTGAAGTGTTGCATATGTAGTGTTCATTTTGTCTAGGTACGTAAGGTGGTTTATTGGTTCTCCTTCTTCTACTCCTTCTTGTTTTCGTATTTTGATGGATGTGAGTGTTGATCATTTATATCCAATTCTAGAAATTGGATAATGCTTGTGGTTGAGGAACCAATGAAGGACAAAGGGAAGGCAAAGATGGCTGAGCCAAGTGCAAAGAAAACTTAAGAGGAGTTTAGGAAAAGAGGTTGGGAAATATTATTTTGTGTATTGTTTGAGGTAGTATGAATACTATGATGCATGATTAAATTATATGGTTGATGACTATAGAAAATGTGTAATTATGTGCAATTGTGAATTGAATAGAAATGATGAATTGATGTGGTGGTTGTTGGTCAAAAGATTGAAATTTAGCATATTGTTCTGTTTTTAAGGGACTTGTGGTATTAATATATTCTATGATTGTGGATTAATGTGATTTTGAGCATATTGGATTGAGGTATGTTCATTAGGTAGTCCTGTGTGTACTTAGAGTTTTGGATTTTAATAATTGAATGGATTTCAAGCTTGACTAGCTTGAGAGGATAAAAACTGGATGTGTAGGTTAAATGTCCTAATAGGTTTGTATAAACTATAACTTCAATTGTGCAACTCTAGATTGAATGAGACTAAGGGATTTGGTTCTTAGAAATGTGCCTATAATGTGCTAGAAATAGCCATTCTGAATTGGGGACCCTATGGTCTTCGAAATGTGTGTCTAAGTTGGTTTAAGCTTGTAGGAGGGCTTTTGAAACATGTATTGTTTCTATAGCCATAACTCCTTAGATATATAACTAAAAATAATGAGAATTATGCCATTGTACTCTTAACAAGTAGTTAAGTGAATGTCTAGAAGGCCATGAAGTCAGATAACTATATTAGGATGGGTTTAGAGGTCATAATTGTGTTTGGGGCAATATGCATGAACACTAGTGTAAAGTGTGGAGTATTGAACAGGAAATTCAGTTCTATCGCGAGCACGATAGAAGGCTCATTTGGGCGCAATTTGTTAGCTTGGCTTCTGTCATGTGCGCGAACGTTTGTGCAAGTGCGACAGAGGCGAAGGCTGGGTTCTGTCACAGGCATGACTTATGTTGCGATCGCAATAGAAGCTAATCTTCATGTTTGTAGCGAGCGCGACACATGTGGTTGTTGCAAAGAATTTCAAATTGACTTATTCTTGTTAAATTAATACGTTTGATTGATAAATGAATATGCATATGAAAGTTATTATTGTGGATACCATGTGATTACATATACATATAAATATATACATATAAATAAATAAATAAATAAATATATATATATATATATATACGCATAATTATGCAATGACGGGTGAATTGTGAAGTAAGCCATAGTGTAAATAAGTAATCTGATGATGCCTATTGTGATGCTATGTTAATGATGATATTCTCTATGATAACACGAATAATAATCGGATTAATAATTTAGCATGCGAGTCAAGTAGTGGATAAATAGGTATGCCTATAGAGTCTAAGTGCTGCAGCCAAAGTGTTCGATTCCTCTGGAATCCCAATGCCTATTGAATCCGTCCTGGATTCTTAAAGTGTAATTATTATCTCTTATTGATTATTTCTGTACCTACGGGTACTGATACTAAAGTGTGTATCCTCGAATACAAATGTGATTGTTGTACTCTCGAGTACTGATGTGATACCCATTATCCGCGTCTTTGAATTGCAGGCAAGGCTTCGATAATGAAATAAGCTATAATGTACAAGTGAATGCTATGTGATATGATATTGTGAATGCGATGCATTATGAATTGACATGTGATAATATTGCAATTGTATATGATTTTCTGATATGTCTTGTGAGTATTGATAGTGTACTTAATAGTATGAATGCGAAGCATGTTAGAAATGAAGCATGGATATAGGGCATGTATTTGATATTATTTATTATATGCTTGTTATTGTATATATATATATATGTCTATTGTAACACCCTAATACCCCTCAGAAGAAATATCGGGTCGCTACGCACTCACATACGCATATATAAATAAACACTCATGCATATACTATAGCAGAAGCATCATAAAACAAAGCATACCTATATTAATAAGTTAACAATAATCATATTACAAAAATATTGTCATTCTTACATTACATTATCAAAGCTACATAATATTTACACTATACAAAAATATATTATCATGTTATATACATTGCATAATCATTACAAAAAGAATCTTATACAAAAAAATCCACTATCCAAACTCCTAGTGGCCAGTAGATGCACGACTCCCAAAAATCGAACCGATCATGCATACCTATACGGGGAAAATACCCGTACTAAGCGATAACGGTTAGTGGGGATATATAGATACAAAGACTTCTCAAGAAATCGCAACAATATTAATATGCATATCCAAACATACACACTCACAACATATATCAATAAGCAAAAACATAAACATCAATATGAACAATACCAACAATAACACATACCTTTATCATTTACTAAAGCATTTGCATATTCACTAGCTTAAAATGTTAAGCTTGACCAAAAAGTAATAACTTATCACAACATATCATATATATACGTAGCACACTTTCATGTACATACAATAAATCGTACTTTACATGCTTATACATAATCATACAATCACTAAAACCAAAGCCTGAACTCTCATTAATGGTGGATATGGGTGCACTAGATACTGACTAGTAGTATCAAACATTTAGAGATCGAAGTCTCAAATTACTAGTTACCCGAAGGTAACAAACACTAGACCCTTGCGGGCCAAACACTAGCAGCTGCAAAACACTAACCCTTTATAAGCATGCTTATCTATCCACTACTATGACCCTTTAGGCTAAAAATACAAACTGTAGTCAGTACATCATTTACTCAGCATTCACACATGTATCCAAAAATGATCACATATCAACTCAATTCATGTACAAGCTAATCGTCCCATCAAACATATGATTCATACATATATATAATACATATAATCTTTATTATGAATGATCATACCTAAACTAATGCAATGCTATACACAAATAAGAGATAAAAGCTTAAATTACGACTCTGCATAGTGTCGCACTCGCGACCCTTATCGCACTCGTGACAGAACCAAATACACATAGATATCGCGCACGTGGGCCTTGTTGCACTCGCGATAAAATGCCAAAATAGCTTCTGTCGCACTCGCGATAAGGCTCGGCAATGCACGAGAAAGCTCGGCAAGGCTCTACGATGCTCGGCAGGCAGACCTTGCCCAAGGAGTGTTCCATCGCGCTCGCGATAGAACCGAACTAACTGTTCAATCCTTCGAGCAACACAACTCTTATGCACATACCTTCCCATACCAACTCCAAATTCACATGCATAACCTTCAAAATCATGCCATAAACACTTCTAAACTCTATTACAACTTTAAAATACAACCAAACATTAATATCAATCAAAATGACACTTAGACATAATGATCATAACAAGTACTCTACATGCCAAAATCTATACATATACAACATGCAACAACAACAAACTTGACTTCAATACTTAATTGAACAATAACACTAAATTAAAGCTCATTAGTTTACCACCCAATTAAACAGACATCTAATAGCATAATCCCAGTGACAATTTCTCAAATAACAACACATGCATTGCTCAAAAATACACAAACTCAACACATGCAACTCATTAAAATGGCACATGATCCCTACCTCTAGGGAGCAGCTCTAAACTCTACTCTTAAAGATCACATCTTTTCCTTGCCCTTCTCTTTCCTTTTGTACGGAACTTCTAGCACAATCCAAGAACACACACACTTAATCCAAAATGAAGCAACTCAAAACCAAGAACAGAAAATGGGTAGAAGAAGATATTAAATTCCTAACCACACTAAACCAGATTGCACTTACCTTATTTGCTTCACACGGAAATCACTTCAAACCAATCCAATTACAGAAAATCCAACCAAAAGAAGAATAATAAACCAAATAAAGAATAAGGGAAAAAGAGAAAAACAGAGATAGAGGGAGAATGAGCCAAAAGAGGAAGCTAAAATCTTGAGGTAAAGGGATAGATTTTCCCACTAACTTTCCTTTTATTGCATGTGGCTGCCTAGGTAGCATGCCTACAGCAAAACACTTGTTAACCATAGCCACTTATCCCATTCAAAACTTAATTTCCCTCTAGATCCTCAGCAAAGCTCTAAATCAGTCCCTCAACTCAACTTCTTTCTTTAATTTACTTTTAATTCCTTTCAATACCATCCATAATTACTCATAACTGATACTTATACCAAAATTTGCATTACCATTCCTACCAGGGTACAATTCAGGTTGTTACAATTCTCCCCTCCTTAAGAAATTTTGTCCTCGAAATTTCCCAAGCCAAAACACATACAATCATACTTATACTTAACCAATAACTTATACAATTCAACTTAATCAAATTAAAACTTATCGGAAGGACCCGCTTATTCATTCTCCTTCCTGTTAGTGCTAAATCCGTAAGTGTACGGTTTACCTATTATAGTACTTAAGATATCTTTCCCACGAGGAATGTATATTGATTATTACTCACTATTACTACTTAATTTTAATTTTGTTTACAATGATCAATATTTTAAACTATTAGTGGAATGCAAATTTAACTAAACCTAATTACTAATGATCAAAGAAGACAAGAAGGATTAATGATGATAAATTAATCATTAATGGAACTTTGAGTAATTATTCTTGATTATTAATGTACTATTGTCATGCAAACCAAGTTGATTAATATTCCAAATTCATTCTCTCGACATAAATTAGAGTGCCTAAAATATACATTTACAATTCTAACTCTCAACTCTCATTAATAAGTTAGTTAATTATACATGCATATTTCAGGATTTATTAACAACCTATAACAATCATTTAACATTTTGATCTCTCAAGTAATGTTTCAATGATGAAATTCTATTAGTTTTAAGTAGGAATTTATCTCTCAACTAAATTCTTACTTGTTATAATCATACATTAAATACTAATAGAAAATTCTACAAATAAGATTACTAAATTGATATGAATAATAAAATGTAATATTTAAGATTCAAGTTCCTAACACATCATTAAAGATTTACAAAGAAGAAGTAAAGATTAGAACTTAGAAGAAGTAGATCTCTCAACCCTTTTTCTCTTCACAAAATATGTACTTCTCCTTTGATTGTTGACTTCTTCTCAAAACAATAAAACTAACTTAACAATTACAACTACAGAAAATGTTCTTTCTCAAAAACTTACAGAAATTCTTAAGTTAAATTCTTTATATCTTTACAACTGAATTTCCTACATATATATATTGTTCCAAAGATTATGTCCCTTGATATGCCCCTTCAAAAGAGTTGTAAAAGTTGGTGGAAAGGCTTGACTATTCATGTGTAACACCCCCTACGTCCCCGTTGGAAGGACGCGGGTGCGCTACCGACGCTCTCTCACACACATGCGCACATGCACTAAGCAGAAGCATACATTCATACATAAAAACATGTGGAGATACAGCGAAAATTAAAACTTTTACAGAAACAATAGCTGAACATACATTAACTCATATACATACATATAATCATTCAGCGGAAGCATAAGGCGAATAAATAAACCGAGGACTAACTTAATACATAAGTGTTTTAACATTACATTCTCTGAAATATTACATATGCAAGAGACTACAGAATTACAAAATCCAAAATACAGAGGTTGAGCAAAATATAAAACTTCTAACTCCTATGAGGCCGACCTTACAGATGTATGACTCGAACAGAATCAAACCTGCCACCTGCACGGGAAAAGAACCCATGCTAAGCGATAAACGCTTAGTGGGGAAAACACACAAGCAATATGAACGACCATTCACAATGGTCGTCAAGGCATAACACATTCACAATGGCAGATGTGGACATTCATAACACATAAATGATTAGGCTTGCATGGAAAGGCATTCATTCGAAAACTCACACCCATATCCATATACTTATGTCGAAAATAAGCCGAAGCAGACATAACACCAAACACGATACAAGTATTATCATGCAGAACTACTTACAATCTCACATGCATATACTTACCAAGGTATCAAGTATTAGTACCTTACCGCGCCCAGTCATGAGAGATATTACACATGCAACTATCATGCCAAAGTACCCATGCATTAACGGAAAACCCATTCACATGCAACACAATTTCCATATAATAACGTACCCAACTATCATGCTAAGAACACTAGCTAGCTAAACATACATTTGTCATGCCATAACACACACCCTAGTAGAACCCAAGGAAAGACGTCAAACACCACACGTCCACTATACAACTCTATCACATAACATAACATATCATGCCATAAACGTAGAAACATGACAACATGCCGAAGATACTACAATAGTTGAGACCAAAGGAACATATAGCCAAATATTACATTCAGAGCCTACACTAGTTCAAGATCAGATTCTTATACACTTTTAACTTGCCTCAACATCATCTATTACCATATATACACTTACCGATGCCGATCCACATGCATTGTACCCCAAATAATACATATGTTATCATTCAATAGTTCAGATCGCCTTATTATGCATACTAATTCACATGCTACCATAATAGTTAACAGTACAGAATCTCATTTATATACACACTAATTAACCATATCGATTCGCAACTTAAGCTCACATTCGTATACATAATATTTCATATGCTTATAACCTAACTAGTCAGATTCACATTCTCACATGCATAACATAATAAAATATGTTCATGGCATTGGAACAATTATGGTCATAGTCATACACATCTTAATTCCAGTACTTATATCCGTAACTGATGGCATACAAATACATTCACAATATGATATACATATATATAGATACACAGATAAATATGTCCAATTCACATGTTTAGGTCACACCCAACCCATTCAGAGATTCATAATCACATTCGGATACATAACCGATTCACATGTCCAAAATCATGCTCATACGAATATCACATTCTCTTGTTCATATTAGACAAAATAAACAGAATACCTGCCGACACAAAATAATGGATATCGAGTAATCTGATAGTGCCTTACAGGCACGGACGGGCAGTACATCGGAGTAATCACATAAACTTTATCTAACAGTACCTTATAGGTACGGACGGGCGTACCTTATGGGTACTAATCGAATAGCAACGTCATTAATTCTCATTCGAAACACTTTCACATTAGGGGATCTTAAATAAGATCCATACATAATAAAGGGTTCGCGAGGAACAAAATAGGGACCTGATCAGGGTCCAAACGTCCAAAGGTGCTGCAACTAAAGAGACTCTATTAGGCATGCCTAACTATCCACTTAGTTGACTCGCAGGTAAAATTACACAGTTAACGTCCATAGTTCAATTATAGCAAGCAAAGAATTCACATACTATGTTAAATCAGGATATGCAAATATCATCCACCTTACTAGTATACAGCTCTATTAAGTGAGAATGTGTGCAAAAATCGATAATTCAACATCCCTAAATCATGTGAAATAAATAAGATTTTATTGCAAAAACAGAATAGGTCACGGTGGTAACCAGATTGGTTGCCACCGTGACATACCAGGGATCTCGGCAGAATGCAAGTCTGGGGTACCTCACGGTGGTAACCCATTAGGTTGTCACCATGGCATACCCAGACCCCAAAACAGAATGCACTTTTAGGGTACCTCACGGTGGTAACCCATTAGGTTGTCACCATGACATACCCACTGCCCACAACAGAACCAAAAGTCTGGACACCTCACGGTGGTAACTAGATTGGTTGCCACCGTGACATATCCAAACTCACGGCAGAATGCATCTGGTGCGTGCCTCACGGTGGTAACCAGATTGGTTGCCACCGTGACCCATGCCCAGATGCGATACCCAAGAGCATATTTCCAGATCATTCAAGCCAAAATCCCAAAAATTCTCATTTCAACCAAAACATCCTCATTCCAATAATAATATTAAACCAATCAAACATCAATAAATCATGGCATAAACAAATCCTACTCATGAATTCTAAGAACAACATCAATTTACATAATCAATCTCATCACTATTCATACCACAACTCCATCAATCTCACATTTGGTTCCATAACTAATAATCAAGGTTTTATAAACAATAAGAATCAAAACCCATCACATAATACCTAATAAAAACATCAAGAACATCACTAATTTCCAGAATTCATTCAAATAATAACATGCCAACAATACATAAAACACAAATTCCCAAACAAATCATGCATAAACTCCTATTAACACTCAAATTTCTGGAAATCACACACACAAATACACATTCATGATCCAAGAAGAATTAGGGCAGACAACCCAAAACTGAAAATGTAGAAAACAAGTTCCTAAACCTGAAAATCAAAGATCCAAAAATCACTTGTCTAGCTTCAATCTTCAATCCTTTCCTTGCCCTTAAGTTTCTTCTTGCCAACCCGAACTTGCACAAACAAAAACCCAGAAAATTACTCATCCAAACCCAATTAACTCAAACAAAAACCAAGAAGAAGAGGAGGAAGAAACCCAAAATGCAGGAACCCTAAAACCCAAACACATACCTCTTAATCTTGCTCCAAAACTCAATCAAAATCACCTCTAAGCAAAGCACAAATTCCAGCCAAAAGAGAAGAAGAAGAGAAAGCAAAAAATGAAGAAGAGAAGAGGAAGAGGAGGCGTGAGAGGGAGGAAAGAACGGGAATGCCAATTCTGTGTTCTCTCCCTCTCTCTCTCTCTCTCTCTTTTCTTATTTTCTTCATTCAATGCTCACCAACCACAATCCACATGGCAAGCTCTCATTGGACCACAATTCCCCCTTTGACTTTCAAACACCAAGGCACCATACACTTACCTCATTAGATAATTCTTAGGTAGATATTTAATACCTTGGTACAATACACACAATCCACTAGATAAATGCCACAACAAAACACCCTACAACCATACACCACATGTACACCAAATAATTCCCCTACTTAATTTATTTAATAAATTACTTTGCAATTAGATCCTTATTATCCAAAATTCCTTATGCACAAATTATTGAAATACCCATCGCTTATCCGACTTAGCTTGCCAAGTCCGACTAGGCCCGATTTGGGGTGTGACAACTCTTCCCTCCTAAAAGAATTTCGTCCTCGAAATTCACTTACACCGGAAAGAATTCCCAAAACTACACCCTAAGACCCCATCAAACTCATACACTTCACTTTCAAACTACTCACTTGTTTACACTCATCGCCATCGCTATACTCTTAATTCACTTTCTTATGTTTGAATCAATCACATTTACCTGGATAATCATTACTCAACTGAACGTCAGAAACCAAAGCACAAATACTTCACATATAAACCACTTGACTTTCCCCAATAGCTACACAAATCCTTTTAATACTTTAAAGATGTCCGTCATACATGCTATTCCCTCTTACCAACAATACCTCTGTTCACTTCCAAAATCATATCACCTTCACTCGCACAAGATTCCGAAATACTCTTTCTACTCAACTTTAACCGAACACAGAACACTATCCTTAACAGCTGCTAGGCTTACCATTACCACTCTTAACCTTAATACCTAATACTCCATGTACACCCTGTCAGCTTTCTCTCAATCAAACACATATGCAAATGATTTTCGTGTATGGTCAAAAGGGACGATGATGCAATGAAAGTGCAATGACTCATGTATACAGAGTGATGCAATTGATGCTATAATGATGCACTTTGTCCCATCCCCATGATTTAATATGCTTTCATTCAAAACTTTTTCTGGAGATAGCTGACAGGTATACAGAGTATTACCAAGACCTTACTGAATCCCAGTGCCCTCCTTTCTCAAAGTACCAAAACAGTCTTCACTCAAACATATCAAAACAAGACTTACCAGAAGGCGCTGCAGATTCTGCTACTTCACTGTGGTGCGTAACAAAACTCGAAGGCACACGGGCGGCTCGAAGCAATTCCTCT
This sequence comes from Excoecaria cochinchinensis, assembly GCA_947683425.1. Lineage (NCBI taxonomy): Eukaryota > Viridiplantae > Streptophyta > Magnoliopsida > Malpighiales > Euphorbiaceae > Excoecaria > Excoecaria cochinchinensis. The sequence continues at coordinate 19,671,450 of CANTUQ010000112.1, read as the reverse complement.
ATATCCTTCCTAGCTTGCTGAGCTAGATTCTCCCTCATCTTAGGACAATCAACAATCTGATGCTCTATGCTGCCACATCTGAAGCAAGCACCCGTGATTTCCGACACTAACCCCGATGTCGCTTCTGGCAGTGCTGACATATTGGCGGTACCCACTTCTTCTTACACTTTCCCTCATGTTGCTTCTGACAATGTTGACACATCGAAGGTTCTTGAATCCTTTTTCCCATTGACACTTCTCTACCTGACACCTTTGTCTTTTGAGGCCCCCTCCAAATAGTATCTTAAGGAATCCGAGGAGCAGTCAACCTATCCAATATCCGAATTAACCCTTGCACCAATGTCCTATCATCGGAAGCAGGACCGAGATTTCCAACCAAAGGATGCTCGGAAACACTCTGATTAGCACTAATTGGATTCACACTTTCCGTTGTCTCGCCCACATTCTCACTAGGATCAGACTCCATCTAAACATGACACAAGACACGACACATCTGCATTAGGCCACGACACAAACCGACTCGCATACAAAGACACGACACATAACCGACTAGCATGTAAAGACTTGACACTTAACAAACAAGACAACTAGAACTGCCAAACCTGGGCTCTGATACCACTAACTGTAACACCCCCTACGTCCCCATTGGAAAGACGCGGGTGTGCTACCGATGCTCTCTCACACACATGCGCACATGCACTAAGCAGAAGCATACATTCATACATAAAAACATGTGGAGATACAGCAGAAATTAAAAATTTACAGAAACAATAGCTGAACATACATTAACTCATATACATACATATAATCATTTAGCGGAAGCATAAGGCGAATAAATAAACCGAGGACTAACTTAATACATAAGCGTTTTAACATTACATTCTCTTAAATATTACATATGCAAGAGACTACAGAATTACAAAATCCAAAATACAGAGGTTGAGCAAAATATAAAACTTCTAACTCCTATGAGGTCGACCTTGCAGATGCGCAACTCGAACAGAATCAAACCTGCCACCTGCACGGAAAAAGAACCCGTGCTAAGCGATAAATGCTTAGTGGGGAAAACACACAAGCAATATGAACGACCATTCACAATGGTCGTCAAGGCATAACACATTCACAATGGCAGATGCGGACATTCATAACACATAAATGATTAGGCTTGCATAGAAAGGCATTCAATCGAAAACTCACACCCTTATCCATATACTTATGTCAAAAATAAGCCGAAGCAGACATAACACCAAACACGATACAAGTATTATCATGCAAAACTACTTACAATCTCATATGCATATACTTACCAAGGTATCAAGTATTAGTACCTTACCGCGCCCAGTCACGAGGGATATTACACATGCAACTATCATGCCAAAGTACCCATGCATTAACGGAAAACCCATTCACATGCAACACAATTTCCATATAATAACGTACCCAACTATCATGCTAAGAACACTAGCTAGCTAAACATACATTTGTCATGCCATAACACACACTCTAGTCGAACCCAAGAAAAGACGTCAAACACCACACGTCCACTGTACAACTCTATCACATAACATAACATATCATGCCATAAACGTAGAAACATGATAGCATGCCGAAGATACTACAATAGTTGAGACCAAAGGAACATATAGCCAAATATTACATTCAGAGCCTACACTAGTTCAAGATCAGATTCTTATACACTTTTAACTTGCCTCAACATCATCCATTACCGCATATACACTTACCGATGCCGATCCACATGCATTGTACCCCAAATAATACATATGTGATCATTCAATCGTTCAGATCGCCTTATTACGCATACTAATTCACATGCTACCATAATAGTTAACAGTACAGAATCTCATTTATATACACACTAATTAACCATATCGATTCGTAACTTAAGCTCACATTCGTATACATAATATTTCATATGCTTATAACCTAACTAGTCAGATTCACATTCTCACATGCATAACATAATAAAATATGCTCATGGCATTGGAACGATTATGGTCATAGTCATACACATTTTAATTCCAGTACTTATATCCGCAACTGATGGCATACAAATACATTCACAATATGATATACATATATATAGATACACAGATAAATATGCCCAATTCACATGTTTAGGTCACACCCAACCCATTCAGAGATTCATAATCACATTCGGATACATAACCGATTCACATGTCCAAAATCGTGCTCATACGAATATCACATTCTCTTGTTCATATTAGACAAAACAAACAGAATACCTGCCGACTCAAAATAGTGGATATCGAGTAATCTGGCAGTGCCTTGCAGGCACGGACGGGCCGTACCTTACGCGTACGAATTGGAGTAATCATATAAACTTTATATGACAGTACCTTATAGGTACGGACGGGCGTACCTTACGGGTACTAATCAAATAGCAACGTCATTAATTCTCATTCGAAACACTTTCACATTAGGGGATCTTAAACAAGATCCATACACATTAAAGGGTTCACGAGGAACCAAACAGGGACCTGATCAGGGTCCAAACGTCCAAAGGTGCTACAACTAAAGAGACTCTATTAGGCATGCCTAACTATCCACTTAGTTGACTAGCAGGTTAAATTACACAGTTAACGTCCATAGTTCAATTATAGCAAGCAAAGAATTCACATACTATGTTAAATCAGGACATGCAAATATCATCCACCTTACTAGTATACAGCTCTATTAAGTGACAATATGTGCAAAAATCGATAATTCAACATCCCTAAATCATGTGAAATAAATAAGATTTTATTGCAAAAATAGAGTAGGTCACGGTGGTAACCAGATTAGTTGCCACCGTGACATACCAGGGATCTCGGCAGAATGCAAGTCTGGGGTACCTACGGTGGTAACCCATTAGGTTGTCACCGTGACATACCCAGACCCCAAAACAGAATGCACTTTTAGGGTACCTCACGGTGGTAACCCATTAGGTTGTCACCGTGACATACCCACTGCCCAGAACAGAATCAAAAGTCTGGACACCTCACGGTGGTAACCAGATTGGTTGCCACCATGACATATCCAAACTCACGGCAGAATGCATCTGGTGCGTGCCTCACGGTGTTAACCAAATTGGTTGCCACCGTGACCCATGCCCAGATGCGATACCCAAGAGCAGATTTCCAGATCATTCAAGCCAAAATCCCAAAAATTCTCATTTCAACCAAAACATCCTCATTCCAATAATAATATTAAACTAATCAAACATTAATAAATCATGCCATAAACAAATCCTACTCATGAATTCTAAAAACAACATCAATTTACATAATCAATCTCATCACTATTCATACCACAACTCCATCAATCTCACATTTGGTTCCATAACTCACAATCAAGGTTTTATGAACAATAAGAATCAAAACCCATCACATAATACCCAATAAAAACATCAAGAACATCACTAATTTCCAGAATTCATTCAAATAATAACATGCCAACAATACATAAAACACAAATTGCCAAACAAATCATGCATAAACTCCTATGAACACTCAAATTTCTGGAAATCACACACACAAATACACATTCATGATCCAAGAAGAATTAGGGTAGACAACCCAAAACTGAAAATGTAGAAAACAAGTTCCCAAACCTGGAAATCAAAGATCCAAAAATCACTTTTCTAGCTTCAATCTTCAATCCTTTCCTTGCCCTTAAGTTTCTTCTTGCCAACCCGAACTTGCACAAACAAAAACCCAAAAAATTACTCATCCAAACCCAATTAACTCAAACAAAAACCAAGAAGAAGAGGAGGAAGAAACCCAAAACGCAGGAACCCTAAAACCCAAACACATACCTCTTAATCTTGCTCCAAAACTCAATCAAAATCACCTCTAAGCAAAGCACAAATCCCAGCCAAAAGAGAAGAAGAAGAGAAAGCAGAAAATAAAGAACAGAAGAGGAAGAGGAGGCGTGAGAGGGAGGGAAGAACGGGAATGCCAATTCTGTGTTCGCTCCCTCTCTCTCTCTCTCTCTCTTTTCTTATTTTCTTCATTCAATGCTCAACAACCACAATTCACATGGCAAGCTCTCATTAGACCACAATTTTTCCTTTGACTTTCAAACACCAAGGCACCATACACTTACCTCATTAGATAATTCTTAGGTAAATATTTAATACCTTGGTACAATACACACAATCCACTAGATAAATGCCACAACAAAATACCCTACAACCATACACCACATGTACACCAAATAATTCCCCTACTTAACTTATTTAATAAATTACTTTGCAATTAGATCCTTATTATCCAAAATCCCTCATGCACAAATTACTGAAATACCCATCGCTTATCCGACTTAGCTTGCCAAGTCCGACTAGGCCCGATTTGGGGTGTGGCATCATGTGACTCTTCAAAATAACTGCTCCAATGGCTCTCTCTGTCACGCTCGCGACAGAACACAGATTTCACCTTCGCTGACTTTTTTGCTGTATTGACTCCCTTCTTCCTCCGCGCATTGTCGCGCTCATGACCTTCTTCGTGCTTGCGACAGAACACGGATTTTTTCTTGCTTAGCTCATATTCCTTCTCTTCTTTCCCTCTTACTTGCTTCATACATCGCGCTCGTGCCTAGTGTCGCGCTCGCGCAAGTATACCCTTCTCAGCTCATATTGAAACACCTTTCTCCTTTGTTGTTGCTTTTTTTCTCCTACACAACGCAACACAAAATAAGACATAAAACATACCTAATTCTAACACAATTAACCACAACATGATTTTAATCACAAAACATTAACTAAATATGAGCTATTTAGGCTCATATCACTTGTTTCTGATCATTGCAAGGAATCGGCTTCTCAACTGTTTTTGATGGCTCTTGAGCTGCTCTACCTCTTCTTTTTCCACCTCTAGTAGATCCAGTCACTCCCATGGTTTCTCTACTTCCTTGCTGAATCGTGCTCTCCTTCAACTTCGGTCAATTAGCAAGCATATACTCCATGCTGCCACACTTGAAGCACGCTCTTGTGAGCTTCCTACACATGCCTCAATGAAACTTCTCGCAGTGCTCACACTTTAGCACGGTGCTACCCTTACTAGAAGGTGCCAATACACCCCCTTTCGATGCTGAAACATGACTCGATCCTCGGGTAACCTGCCCACTTACTGCCTCTCGGGCTCTCTCACTACTCAGAACACTACTATCAGTTACCTTCCTCTTCTATTCCTTTCTTTGCTTAATCATTTTGGATTCATGTAACTTCATTACTGCTGAAACCAGCTGATAGTAACTTACCGAATGCATTGCAGCCATGGGTGATAAAGGCCCTCTAATGCTCTCTCTAAAACCGTCCTCAAACTGTCTGCACTTAAACTCTTCTATTAACAACATATCGGGCACATACTTACTCAACTTGCTGAACTCTTTCTCATATTCTCCCATAGACATATTCTTTTATTTCAGACCTACAAACTCCTTCCATTTTGCCTCTCGGTATGCCTTAGTGACATACCTCTTCTCAAACTCTTGACAAAATACTCCCAAGTCATCTTAATAGGTCGCTGGGGATTCCTCAACACCAGCTTCCACTAATCATAAGCTGGACCTTGCAGTAGAGACACTGGATAGGTCACCCTCTGATCCTGAGGACAGTTTATCTCCTGAAATATCCTTCCCATCTTCTCTAACTAATACTCAGCTATATTTGATTGATCCACAGTCGCATCATTAAATTCTTCTGCCCCTCTCCTTCTAATAAAATCTGTTGGGGCCTTAGGGGCACTCAACCTCTCAATCAAATGCATCAATACTAGATCACCCTGAGCTAGACCCATACCTTCAGCTCGAGGTCTCTCAAGTGTAGGCCGATTAACTCTTGCTGGATTAACACTTTTCGTCGTCTCACTTATCTCTTCGCTTGGATCAGAATCTAACTAAACTCTACATAATACAAAATCAGCATTAGGCCACGACTCTAGACAGACTCACATACATCAAAATATCTTATAGTCCTGAACCATCGACCTAAGCTCTGATACCATAACTTGTAACACCCCAATACCTATCGGAAGAAATATCGGGTCACAAAGCACTCACATACGCATACATAAATAAACACTCATGCATATACTTTAGTGAAAACATCATAAAACAAAGCATACTTGTATTAATAAATTAACAATAATCATATTACAAAAATATTGTCATTCTTACATTGTATGATCAAAGCTATATATTATTTACACTATATAAAAATATATTCTCTTGTCATATACATTGCATAATCATTACAAAAATAATCTTATAGAAAAAATCTACTATCCAAACTCTTAGTGGCCAATAGATCCATGACTCCCAAAAATTGAACCGATCATGCATACCTACACGAGAAAAACACCCGTGCTAAGCGTAGTGTGGATATACAAATACAAAGACTTCTCACAAAATTGTAACAATATTAACATACATATCCAAACATACACACTCGCAATATATATCAATAAGCAAAAGCATAAACATCAATATGAACAATACCAATAATAACACATACTTTTGTCATTTACTAAAGCATTTACATATTCACTAGCTTAAAACGTTAAGCTTGACCAATAAGTGATAACTTATCATAACATATCATACATATACGTAGCACACTTTCATGTACATACAATAAATCATACTTTACATGCTCATACATAATCATAAAATCACTAAAACCAAAGCCTGAACCCTAATTATTGGTGGATATAGGTGCACTAGATTCTAACTAGCAGTATCAAACATTTAGAGATTGAAGTCTCAAATCACTAGTTACCCGAAGGTAACAAACACTAAACCCTTGCGGGCCAAATACTAGCAATTGCAAAACACTAGCCCTTTATAAGCATGCTTATCTATCCACTACTATGACCCTTCTGGCTGAACATACAAGCTCTCATCACTACATTTACTTAGCATTCACTTATGTATCCAACAATGATCACATATCAACTCAATTTATGTATAAGCTAATCGTCCCATCAAACATATGATTCATACATATATATAATACGTATAATCTTTATTATGCATGATCATACCTAAACCAATGCAACGCTATACACAAATAAGAGATAAAAGCTTAAATTACAACTCTGCATAGTATCGCGCTCGTGATAGAACCAAACACACGCAGATATCGTGCACACGGGTCTCATCGCACTCACGATAGAATGCCAAAGTAGCTTCTGTCACGCTCGCAATAAGGCTCAGCGCAGCTCAGCCATGTATGAGAAAGCTCGGTAAGGCTTGGCAATGTACGAGAAAGCTTAGCAAGTCTCGGCAAGCAGGCCTCGCCCAAGAAGTGTTCTGTCGCGCTCGCGAAAGAACCGAACAAAGTGTTCAATCCTTCGAGCAACACAACTCTTATGCACATACCTTCCCATACCAACTCCAAATTCACATGCATAACCTTCAAAATCATCCCATAAACACTTCTAAACTCTATTACAACTTTAAAATACAACCAAACATTAATATCAATCAAAATGACACTTAGATATAATGATCATAACAAGTACTCTACATGACAAAATCTATACATATACAACATGCAACAACAACAAACTTGACTTCAATACTTAATTGAACTATAGCACTAACTTAAAGCTCATCAGTTTACCATCCAATTAAACATACAACTAATAGCAGAATCTCAATGACAATTTCTCAAATAACAACACATGCATTGCTAAAAAATACACAAACTCAACACATGCAATTCATTAAAATGGCACACGATCCCTACCTCTAGAGAAAAGCTCTAAACTCCACTCTTAAATATCACACCTTCTCCTTGCTCTTCTCTTTCCTTTTATCCAAAACTTCTTGCGCAATATAAAAACACGCACACTTAATCCAAAATCAAGCAACTCAAAATCGAGAACAGAAAATGGGTATAAGAAGATATTAAATTCCCAACCACACTAAACCAAATTGCACTTACCTTCTTTGCTTCACACGGAAATCACTTCAAACCAATCCAATTGAAGAAAATCAAACCAAAAGAAGAATAATAAACCAAATGAAGAATAAGGGAAAAAGGTAAAAATTGAGAGACAGGGAGAGTGAGCCAAAAGAGGAAGCTAAAATCTTGATGTAAAGGGACAGATTTTTCCACTAACTTTCCTTTTATTGCATGTGGCTGCCTAGGTGGCATGCCCACAATAAAACACTTGTCAACCACAACCACTTGTCCCACTCAAAACTTAATTTCCCTCTAGATCCTTGACAAAGCTCCAAATTAGTCCCTCCACTCAACTTATTTCTTTAATTTACTTTTAAATCCTTTCAATAGCATCCACAATTACTCATAACTGATACTTATACCAAAATTTGCATTACCATTCTTACCAGTGTACAATTTGGGTTGTTATATATATTATCGTGGTTTTCCCCACTAAGCATTATCACTTAGTACGGGTTTTCAATTCGTGTAAGTTCTATAGCAAAGTTATTTAAAGGACATTGCCATATTACAGTTGGTCAACACACTAGGACATCTTTGCTTGGTGTAGGTTTTTTTCTATTTTATTATAAATATGTAAGTAATAGCTTTTGCGCATGTAATTAAGTATAATGAGAGTTTAGAGTATGATGTAATATATATATATTGTTGAAGTATGAGTTTATGTATACGTAGTGTATGTCTTCCGCTGAATGAAATTAATTGGTATAGGATTGTGTATGTCTATGATAGTGTATGAGATGTGCATATGATGTGTGTCATGACAACCATTTTCAACTGCTGCAGCGAAGCTATGTGAGTGGATGGTAATGGGGTGTTACAAATTGTGGCATCAGAGCCCTGGGTTTAGTCATTTCTAGGCATAGTATAAATTAGGATGCATGTAGATGTGTTGACCTAATGCAAACATCCTTATTTATATATCAGATTGATAGATCCTTCTCAAGACGCTAGAGAAGAAATCACTGAAAGTGTGAATACCTAAGATGTTGAGGTGTCTGAGTTTAGTCAATCGGCACCAGCTAGTGTGGGCCATGATGTTCCAATGGTTCCTCTGGAAGCTTTACTCAAAATATCGTAAGACATGGCGATGGTGCTTGACCGAATGTATCGAAGGCTCCATTAGAATCTTTGAGGAAGCATAGGCTAGAGGAGTTCTATAGAACTAGTTTGGACGAATCGATAAAGGCTGAATATTAGATTAAGATAATTCAGAGGGTGTTGGATGAGATAAGATGCCCTCCTGAATAGAAGGTTGAATGTGTGGTGTTAATGCTTTAAGGATTGCCTACGATTGGTGGAAATTGGTATTAAGGCATCCGATGCTTCCAAACCCTATTACATGGAAATTCTTTATACAATAGTTCCAAAATAAGTACATTATAAAGGTGCATCAGGAAGCTAATTGGAAACAGTTTTTGAATCTGAGGCAGAGAGCTATGTCAGTAGCTGAGTATGAGAAAGAGTTCTATAGGTTGAGTAAATATGCACCTGTGGGAGTGCTAACAGAGGAATTTAGATGTCAGTAATTTGAGGAAGGATTAATTGAGCCAATCAAGGCATTGCTAATCTTAATGACCACATCTCAGACTGTGAGTTACTACCAGATAGTGCAGGCAGCTATAAGAGCTGAAAGATCACTTGAGATTCACAGAGAGAGAATGCAAAGGAGAAATCCCAACAGAAGTGGGGCACAATCGGGTAAGAGACCCAGAGATCCTTCAGCAGCACCTCCAGCTGAGTCAACTAGTAGTCCAGTTACTAGAGGTAGAAGGTAAGGATCTTCTTATGCATCTGGTACTGGTAGGGGTGCATCGGGTAATAGAAGTGAAGTACCTGAATGTCCTCATTGTTGTAAGAGGCATAGAAGCAATTGATTGAAGTTGACTGGGGCTTATTTTGGATGTGGTAGTACAGAGCACTATCTGGCTAACTATCCTAAGGCTTATGAGGCAACTGAAAATCAGCAAGAAGCTAGTAGGGGTGCATCGAATTTGCCTCCAGTTAACAGAGAAAGAGGTAGAGGACGTGGCATAGGTGGCCAGTCTAGAGGTGGAACAGTGTCAGAATCAGTAGATAGACCTCCAACAGCACTAGCAAGCGTATATGCAATGAAGGCTCGAGAGGAGCAGGATGCGCCAGAGGTCATTGCAGGCACATTTCTACTCTTTAATATAGAAATGTTTGCATTGATTGATCCTAGGTCTGCGTATTCATATGTGTGTTCTAAGAAATTATGTGATAAGATGTCTGTTGTTGAGCATCTAGATTATGATATAAGTGTGACTAGCCCATTGGGGAGTAGTGTGAATGTGAACATAGTATTTAGAGATTGCCCTTTAATGGTTTGAGATCATGTGTTCCCTGTAGATCTGATTGAGTTGCCTTTTGATGAGTTTGACTTAATATTGGGTATGGATTGATTGAGTAAGCACCGAGCTGTAGTCAACTGTAGGAAGAAAACAGTTGTGCTTAATAGTACAGAAAAGTGTAAAGTGATTGTGAGCCGTGTATGCTCTAATCTGCTAGTAGATGTGATTTCTGCTATGCAAGCTTATCGGTGTTTGAGGAAAGGGTGTGAGACTTTCTTAGCCCTTGTGTTGGATTCGAAAAGTGAACAAGTGAGAATTCAGGATATTCCAGTAGTGAGAGAATTTCGTGATGTGTTTGTAGAAAAGTTAGCTGGTGTACTGTCAATAAGAAAAGTAGAGTTATCAATCGATATTGTGCCTGGTACAACACCTGTGTCTAAGGCACCCTATAGGTTGGCTCCTACTGAGTTGAAGGAATTAAAGACTCAATTACAAGAGTTATTGGATAAGGGTTTCATAAGACCAAGTGTGTCTCCTTGGGGAGCACTAGTGTTGTTCGTAAAAAAGAAAGATGGGACTATAAAGATGTGTATAGATTATAGACAGCTGAATAAGGTGACAGTAAAGAACAGATATCTGTTACCTAGGATTGAGGATTTATTTGACCAGTTGAAGGGAGCTGGTGTGTTTTCTAAGATCGATATGTGATCGGGTTATTATCAGTTGCATGTGAAAAAGGAGGATATACCTAAGACTGCATTTAGGACTTGATATGGACATTATAAATTTCTTGTAATGCCATTCGGGTTGACAAATGCGCCTATTGCATTCATGGATCTGATGAATAGAGTGTTCAGGCCATATTTGGACCAGTTTGTAGTGTTATTCATCGATGATATATTGGTATATTTGAAGAATGAGAAGGAACATGAGTAGCATTTAAGAATTGTGCTTCAGACTTTAGTGGAGCATCAGTTATATACGAAGCGTAATAAGTGTAAACTTTGGTTGAAATTAGTCTCTTTTTTTGGTCACATAGTCTCTTCTTAGGGTATTAAGGTTGATCCAGCTAAGATAGAAGCAGTGGTGAATTGGAAATCACCCAGAAATGTGCCTGAGGTATGAAATTTCTTGGGATTAGCAAGGTATTATAGGCTATTTGTGAAGGAATTTTAGTGATTGCTTCTCCTCTCACTATGTTACTTTGTAAGGGAGTTAAGTTTGAGTGGTCTAATAAGTGCAAAGCCAGTTTTGAGCAGTTGAAGAGGATGTTAGTTGAGGCACCAATCCTAACTCAACCTATTTCGGGTAAGGAGTATGCTATGTATAGCGATGCTTCTAGAATTGGATTGGGCATGTGTACTGATGCAGGATGGCAAAGTGATAGCCTATGCATCAAGGCAGTTGAAGCAACATGAGCAAAATTACCCGACACATGATTTGAAATTAGCTACAGTAGTGTTCGCCTTAAAGATTTGGCGGTATTACTTGTATGGTGAAAAATGTAAGATCTTTACTGATCATAAGAGTTCAAGTATTTACTCACTCAGAAAAAGTTGAACCTGAGATAGAGAAGGTGGCTGGAATTGTTCATAGATTATGACTGCATTATGGATTACAATCCGAGTAAGGCCAATTTAGTGGCAGATGCATTATGTAAAAAATCAATTTCAGCTTTATCATTGCAGAGAGTTAAGTGGAGATTTACTTCTAATAGTGCATTAGTGGCACAATTGAAAGCAAAGTCGATTTCAAGGGAGGAGTTAGTGAATGTGCAGAAAAGTGATCCCAAGCTGCAACAGATTCTGCAGTCAGTTAGAAATGGAGACAAGACCGACTATTCACTGAATAAAGAAGGTGTATTGTTCTACCGAGATCGGTTATGTGTTGCCAACGATAAAGAGTTAAGAAAAAGGCTTTTACATGAAGCGCATAATACGGTTTTCACTATACACCCAAGCGATAATAAGATGTATCAGGACTTAAAATAGTTCTATTGGTGGCCTAGTATGAAAAGGGATATTGTAAAGTGTGTTTCTAAGTGTTTAACCTGCCAGCAAGTGAAAACGGAACATCATGTTCCACATGGTTTATTGAATCCCATTTCAATTCCATAGTGGAAATTGGACAATATTATGATGGACTTTGTCTCGAGATTGCCAATGACATCAAGACATCACGATTCTATGTGGGTAATAGTATATCGATTTTCTAAGTCAGCTCACTTTCTAAGCCCGAGATTCATTAGGCCATATAAAGTGTTAGAAAGAGTGGGATCTGTGGCTTATCGGTTAGCCTTGTCTCCAGCTTTGGCTAAGCTCCACGATGTTTTCCATTTATTAATGCTTCGGAGATATCATTCAAACGATCCCATATTATTCCAGTGCAAGATGTACAAGTACAACCAGACTTTTCCTATAATGAAAAGCCCAAAGCAATCCTGATAAGGGAAGTAAACCAGTTTCGGAACAAGTAGGTTCCATTGGTGAAAGTGCTTTGGTAGCATCACTGGATTGAAGAGGCAACATGGGAACTGAAAGCAACAATGCGAGAGCAGTATCCTCAGTTATTTGATTCAGGCATGAATTTCGTGGATGAAATTCTAATTAGGAGGGGAGAGTTGTAACAGCTTGAATTATACCCTAGTAGCAATATTTGTCTTATTGTGGTAATTGGGTAAATTTAAAATTGAAGTTTGCTAAATTTTGGACTTGAGTGTGATTGAACTAAAGACTTGATTGCATAAACAAAATAAGTTTCAGTGGCCATATTGTAAAAGTGCATGATTAAGATTAGTGGATGTTTAATTAATGGATAATGGTGATTAAGTTAACAAAATAAGATTGGATAGAAGTAGTAGAATCCAAATGTCTATTTCTACCTTTGCCACCTTGACTTGTTGCATGCAATATAAGTGTTTTGAAGAGAGAGAAAACCCATCTTTGTTACATGTGGATCAGCCACTCCTCCTTCTTTTTCTTCCTTTTCTTCTTCGTTTCGCTTCTTTGTTTAGTCAATCTACTATAATTTCTGCTGGTTTGAGTCTTGAAGCGTTGCATGTATAGCGTTAATCTCGTCTAGGTAAGTAAGGTGGTTTATTGGTTCTCCTTCTTCTACTCTTTCTTATTTCCGTATTTTGATGGATGTGAGTATTGATCATTTGTATCAAATTCTAAAAATTGGATAATGCTTATAGTTGAAGAACCAATGAAGGACAAAGGGAAGGTAAAGATCGGTGAACCAAGTGCAAAGTGAACTTAAGAGGAGCTTAGGAAAAGTGGTTGGGAAATATTATTTTGTGTATTTTTTGATGTAGTATGAATACTATGATGCATGATTAAATTATATGGTTGATGACTATAGAAAATGCATAATTATGTGAAATTGTGAATTGAATAGAAATGATGAATTGGTGTTGTGGTTGTTGGTCAAAAGATTGAAATTTAGCATATTGTTCTGTTTTTAAGTGACTTGTGGTGTTAATATATATATAATTGTATGATTGTGGCTTAATGTGATTTTGAGCATGTCGGATTGAGGTATGTTCATTGGGTAGTCCTATGTGTGTTTAGAGTTTTGGATTTTAATAATTGAATGGATTTCAAGCTTGATTAGCTTAAGAGGGTAAAAACTTGATGTGTAAGCTAAATG